>PVNU02003216.1:0-113522 GCA_003013855.2 Liriodendron chinense
TCCACCGTTGAAACCCTCTTAGAGCCCACGGTGATGTTTATTTGTCATCCAACCTGTTCATAAGATCACACAGACATTGATGAAGGGAAAATAAAATATCAGCTTGATACAAAAGTTCTGTGGCCATCAATAACTTTTCAACGGTAGATGCTGAATTCAAACGGTTTCCTATGGTGTGGTCCACTTTATTTTTGGATATGTTTCATTTTTTGGTTCAGCCCCTAAAAATATCCGGTAAAATGTATGGACGGAGTGGATAAAATAGATAAATCACGGTGGGGCCTACAGACTTTACTCAGTACGACTGCAATCCGATTCCCGCGCGTAAAGAGTCTTCTCTCTCCCTCCTTTCGGTTTTCGTTCTGGTTTTCTTCCAAATCGCCGAATCCTCATCCTGCGAAAAGAAAATAGCTTCTTCTCAGAAACGAGATGGCGGAAGAATTACCATCTCCTCCTCCCATTTGGCTGATGAATTTCGTCTCCCAAGAACAGGTCTTTTTTTTTCTTTCTTTCTTTCCACCAAACTCAAAACCCTAACCCTAGAAGACTTCCAATCTATATTTCAAAGTACCTATGCTCTTCTTGCTTTTACTCGTTTTGTTCTTGGATCGCAGTTGGAGGAATCTAAGAAAGCGAGAGGAGAGAGACCCGACGACGGCACTGCCCAGAGAGATAGACCCCTCTTTGAGGTGATCTCCAATTTCCCTTTCCTTTTCCTGATTATTATTTTCTGAATCTGTTTTTGTTTTTGTTTTTTCTTGTTCGATTACTATCTATACGATATATGTTTTTTTTTTCCCGTCTCTACTGCGGAAATGACTGCATTGAATTGCATGTGGACACTATAGACAGTGTCTATTTTATCAATCTTGACTGTCCATTCAGTCCAGCCTACTTTTTGTTGGCCACTGTGCAAAAAATGTACTGGGAGGACCTGTGTATCTGAAATTTGGGTTTGTTTTTATAATTGAAATAGATGGGATGATTGGGATCGTCTCACCTAAGTGATCTTGATAGCTTTAGGCAATCCAAGGTCGGTCATACAGATTGGATGCTGCAGATTGGTCCTGGCCATCCATTTTGCAGGATATTGATTGGGCGGATGAGATCCTCCAATTAGTGTCCTTTGATGGTGGACTGTGATATCGGGCTAGACAGAATTGGACCGTCCAGGTTGCTTGAATGGGTCACTGTTCTAAATGCAACCAATGCACTATTGCTTAGAGAAAGAGAGAAAAAAGAAAAAGAAAAAAAGAGGAGGAAAGATAACTTACATTCTGTTGTATGCAGTGGAGCATCTCTCTTCTTGATGCCTTCTGAAAATTATCTTATATAATTAATGCTTTGAACCATTCATGCAAAGCCAAGAGATTCAGAAGGATGTTGCCCGTAGAATCCAAGTTAGGTGGAAGAAATGGAGATGTGCCTCTGGAGTTTTATGTGATCATTGTGTACTACTCAAAACTGAAAGGGAAATTCTATAAGATAGCTATAAGATCAGTCATGCTTATGGGACATAATGTTGGGTAGTTAAGGAACAACATGTTCATACGATGAATGTAGCTAAAACAAGGATGTTGAGATGTATAAGTGACAAACGAAGAAGGATGGAACAAGGATGTTTGGGTAGTTTTTTAATCTCTCTCTCTCTCTCTCCCCTCTCTCTCTCCTCTCTCTCTCTCTCAAAAAGGAAAAAAGAAAAAAGAAGAAAAAGAAAAAAGAAAAAGGAAAAAAAGAAAAAAAGGAGTGGAAGGATGTAATTAAAAATGAACGCATTTGAGAGAACTTAAAATTTTCACCAATAGGTAATAAGATGAAGGAAAGTGGGCTTAGATAGTTTCGTCATGTGCAACAGAGACCAAGAACTGCTTTGGTTAGAGGGGAATAAGTTGGTTCAAGTTGAAGGCTCTAAAATTGGAAAGGGTAAGGCTCAAAAGGATGTGGGTGGAAGTAGTGAGAAAGGACTAGATGACCCATGGTCTAGCTGAAGTTATATGGCCCTTGATTGAGTGGAATGGCAGAACAAGATTCATGTAGCTGACCCAATTAATAGGTATAAGGCTTAGATGATGATGCTTCCAATCAGTCGCACTCTTGGATATTCCTTTATGAAAAAAAATTCTCCTTATTGTTTTCATCATTTCTAATCACCGAAGGTATCTTTTTAGTGACGTGGACCTTAATCTTGTATTAGTTAGTGAACCTTAAGTGGAACTGCCTTTTAGGCTTTTGCTTTGATTAATTACTTCTTTCTTGCAGATCTTGAAGGAGAATAAAGACAAGAAAGATGCAGAATTCAACGAGCGGTTCAAGCATAGTGGGTGCCTTAGTTTTCCCTAATAAGATTGATGATTTCTTTGGTCTTTTGCTAATTCAATGACATCGAGTTACTTTGGAACTGGTTTAGGTTTCCTTCAACCACATTGTTGTGTGAAATATGTCTACTACATAATTTTTGAAACTTTCTAGGTTTTAGAAGTAACGCTGACCGATAATGTTTGGGGCACCTAGCCATGTTGTACAAATTACCTCGTGCAGCTTCATATTGGATTATGGGAAATATTTGATCATTGGATCCTCAGGCCCTGAGCTGTAATAGCTGGGCCCATGGTTCAGTGATGTAGACCATTGAGTTGATTGCGCTACTATGTACGGGATTGCCCTGGGAAATATTATAGACTGGAAGATCCTAGATGTCCAATCTCTAGCTTTTAATTGAATTTGGGCCATGGTGAATATTTTCTTAGTTGCCTCTCTGCGGGTCACTGGTTGAATGATTGGGGTTGTCAGGGTGACTTGTGGGGCATGGTCCATCCACGGTGGGGCCTTCAGCCCTGCTCACATGGAGTCAAAGCCTGAGGATCTATATACATGTCCTTGGGTTGTGGATCATGTAACCCGCCATGGATGAATACAATGACTAAGATCACTCAACTATAAGATTGTGGATGAGTAGGCTATTGAGTGTGTTGCATACTTCTTGCTGGTATCCAGTGGCTATATTATGAACTTAAAATAAATGATTCTCTACTCTTTTCTATTTCAGGACCACCCAAAGCTCTGGATGATGATGAGACTGAATTTTAGACAATTTGGAGATGGTGAGCATGGGTTATAAGGCTATTCACTAACTGGGTATGCCAGCACCAATGATCTAGGACTGCAATCATCACATGCTAATTCTTGTGGATAGCACACTGTTGGTAGAAAGGAGGAATATTGTGCTTCTTAATATGATTGTGTTCAGTCATTGATTTATTTGCATGTTTGAACTGTTTGTTAATTGTTATTTATTTATTTATTATTCTGATTCCATAGGCTGCTTAATTTGTTTTGATTTGCTACCTGGTGAAAGGAGTTCTTATATGTAACAACTTGTATTTGATGTGGTTGAAGCTTAATATGACAAATGAGATGTCCTCGCTTCTTTTAATATGCTTGGACCTTTGTCTCTTTGCACTTAGTCATCTGTCTTTGTGGCTGCACACGTCTCTATGTCATTGACTATGGAAATGAAGGCATAAGGCACCATGTCTCTTGCTAGCGTTAAATATGCCAGGCTGGCTGCCAGGCTCCTCAGCCAGGCCTGCCAATGAGGACATCAGTAGTGCACCCTTTGCAGTGTATCAGAGGAGGAAGCGTCGTCGACAAAGTACCAGAGCAGAGGAGTTGATGTGGATGGACGCTGGGTCCATCGGATTCATTTTCTGACTCACTACGAGTACGTGAGTAGCAGGACCGCAGGAGCAGCATGACTGCAGGACCATGGAGCGGATTTAACGCCTTGTCGTGCGGGTGATTTAGTTTTTAGGCGTTTTTCTGTTCTTTTTCTTGTTTTTAGGTACTTTAGTGCAATTTATTATTTCATGGCTTATATATATTCTGTGTGAAACCCTATTTGAATTTAATGAATGAATGAAAAAAAAGAGAGCATGTTTTTTTCCTCTTTTATCAAAGATACTAGAGTTTTAGGATTGACCATTGGGTGTTGAGGATTCCACATCGAATTTCATGTTTTCTTCTTTTTAGATCTTCAAGGTGCATAGAAGGTAAAGTTCATCTACTTTTGTTGGGAGAATCCATGCTTCTTTCGTCTTGAACCCATCTTTCCTTTTTTTTCACCTCTTTCCTTCTCCCCCCAAATCTTCTCCTTTTGATATGAACGGTAGAAGAGGGATGGCTAGTTATGAGAATCTGATTCAAATGTGAATATGGACTGGTTTATGCTAGATTTGGGGATATCCTCATATCTCTAGGTCCTTCCTTTTACTATTTATGTGATTTTATGCTAAGGGTATGATCCTAATGGATTGATCTCATCTCATTGTTGAGGTTTGCTTTATCCCTTTAAATTGAAAGTAGATAATTAATTAATTTTATTGCTTGAATCTCTTCAATCTAATTATACGTGCATTTAGAGTTAAGTCATCACATGCCCTTGCATCACCCTGCCAACTGGCAGTGATTTACTTTCTAAGGCAATGGCAGATAAATAAATGATCTAGGGTTGGACCTTGATGTGATAGGATTATCTATCAAGGCCTAGGCATAGCCTGAAATTGCTCCATTTATGAATTCCATAGCCCAGTCTTGGGCATAACTTTCAGGCCTGCAGCCCCAAAAGTTACATGGACCTGGCTTGGGCTGATCTCTGCCTAGTCCATTGACTACCCTACCTGTACTACTATCAAAGATGAGGCAGTTTCACTAAATGAATGCTCTGATACTGCTTCATAATTGTCTTTATCCTGTATCATAATAAACAAAATTTCTTTCTTAAAACTGAGTTAGTGTACTGATATGAGTTGTTATCAAATTATTTTTTAGCGTGGAGCTACGAAGTCTTTTTATGGCATGATATCCGTTCTACTTGGAAGTGACTTCCTCAACTGGATTATTGTGTATAGTAACATTTGCTGCCCTTAACCATTGCCAACCATGAAAATGAAAGTAAGACTAAAATGAACATTGCTGATTAGATGATGGTTGATTCTTACAACTCTTAAGTGAAATTTATAGAGATGTTTGAAGAATGATTCTATCTCCCATTGGTAGCACCAATTGTTTCTTCCTTCTCTTTCTGATTTCATTGTTTTTATGCAGTCAAGGAAGGAATATGAGCAGCAGATCGCAAATGAAGAAGCCCAACAACTCCGGAATTTTCAAGTAAAATTTTAATCACAACTTGTTTTGAAGCTACTTTCATATATTTTTTGGAGCATTAGAATATTACAGTTAGTTTTTTTATCACTCGTTTTTCATGATTATTCTGTTTGGTTTGTTTCGCTTTTTTTCCTAGGTATTGGAATAGCATTTATAGATAATTTATTAAAGTAACTTAATTGTGATTTAAACATTTCATGTGTTGTAGTTGATTAGAGTTGAATGCTCAAAAAAAGGAATGAGAAAGTAATACAAGGACTTTGATGGAGGTGGTGAGGAGTGGCAACTCCTTTCTAGGTTCCATAGCAACAGAACAATAGTATGGAAGAATGAACAAATTCACTACTTTTAGGTTTTCTAATGTGTACCATTTTGATCTAGTTATGGCCACAATCCACAAAACATCAATGGGAATGATTTCTTTTGTTAAAATAGTCTGCAGCAAGACACAAAAGTTCATGTAATAAGAATTCTCAGTGCCTAACAGATCTGGTGCAACCTGGTTATTGAGTCAATGAAATCTCGACAGTCAAATCACAGAGAAATGAACAACAGAACAAGAGTACACTAATGTGATCAGCTCCTTATCTTCTACAAATGGCGAATGTGATCTTTGACACGTAGGCCCCAGATTTTCGCGACAAAAATCCAAAATCAGCGCATGCTGGGCCTTGTGGTAGGCTGTGGGGATATGTGATTCCCCCGAGTTGGAAAGAACTTGACTCCGGTGAGTTGGATGTTTCATACAAGTAGTAGAGATCCAGGTCCAATGTTTCGAATCTGTCGTCTTGATCCATGTGCATTCAGAATAGGACTTGCTCTTCCATTTCCTAAGTATTACTTATATTGCACACCCCCCCCCCCCCCCCCCCCCCCCCCCCCTCCTTTGGGAGCTGTTTATCCATATCAATGATGACGTCATCTTACATGTTGGACACCTTTGTTACTCGAACAAATCTGCTACATTGAAAGTTGACGATATATCTTAGTCATTTGGTAACTCGATCTCATAATCATTGTCACCCAATTTGCTCTTGACTTTGTACTGACCATTCTTCTTAGACTTGTGCTTGTTGTAAGTTCCTCTTAGAAACCTTTATTTGCAGAGATGAACCATAGACCAATCCACCTTTATATATATATATATATATATATATATATATATATATATATATATATATATATATCTTCTCTTGTTGATGTTCACTTGCAGCTTCTTGGTACCTAGCAAATTAATCCAGCTACACAAATTTTTTTTTTTTGGGTGAAAAGTGATGATTTTATTAACTAATAAGGTGAAAATAAAGTAATTACGAGGCAGACTAAGAATTAGACGAGAGATAATTCTTGGCAAGAGCCTCTATATTAGAGGCACACCCAATTACATGCGATTTTTCCCTTCTAAAGACCTCTAAGACGAATCCACTCTGATTATGGAAACACTAATTATTCCTTTCTCCCCATAGGGCCCATATGCCTGCCGACACGGATAACCCCAAAATAATGCTCCCTGTTTTTTTCCTATGTCCCCATACCAAGAAGAAATTCCTAATGATCTCTGGCATCACCCACGACATATTGAAAATTGCAAGGAACTTCTCCCACAATTCTCTTGCAAATGAACAATGGATAAATATATTATCAACCTTGTTCCTCATGCGCATCATGCAAATATTTAGAATCACCAACTTCAACTAGAAGAGGATGATCAAAGTGGGGTTAATCCATGTAAAGGAAGTCCTATCACATAAACCTTTTCACCTATCAATCAGGATTTTTTTTTCCTCTAAGCAATTTGTAGAACTGCATTGGAGGAATCACCTGAAATCATTAACAACACTCAACAAGACTAATTGCAGAGGTCAACAGCCCTACTGGAGCATTCCTGGCTTCAGAAGCTACAAGCTTTGGCTCACATGAGAGGTCTGTAAACAACTGCAAAACCTTCCCCAACCATGTGCCGAAAATGTGACAAATTCCTGTTGGCTTCAAATCCCCCTGTCAATGCTATCAACTTTAAGCTTTGCTAATGCCCTCAGGAGATGGAAACTGCAGGACTTGGACACTCCTCCGAGGCTAGACACCACTAAAAATCTGGGAACAACCAATGATATTGTGCACCCCCTTTCAGGGTTGCTACCTAGCTTTATGAATATTGTGTTGAGATGTTCATATGCAGTTGGAAATGGATTGGCTTCTCACTATACCAATCCCAAAGGCAATAGCAAACGGGCTTCTGAAATGCTTTCATTCCCAAGTGTTTCCATAAGTTGCCTAAATTTCAAAAAATTGAGTTTCCCCTGGATATAGTTTCAACATCATATAATGACCATCTGGAAAAAATCACTATTCACAGAATTATCTCTCTTTCGGTATGAAAATCAAGAATAAGCCCTCTTATCCACTGGAATTCATTGAGAATCATTGAATCGCTCCCCTTTTTACTTAAGAAAACTTTTCCCAGGATTTTTTTTTAATTTTTATTTAATGGTTCTTGATTCTTAAAGCCTGGTGGAGCTGTCATTGTTTCTCAGAATTTGACTTCTTCTCAGCTATTTATATTTGTGGTTTTTTTCAGGAAGCAGTTGCAGCCCAGTCTTCCCTTGTGTATGAGCTCAAAGAAACACCTGCTCCCAGAGTTGAGGTAAGTTACCAATGAATGTCTGCAGGCACTCACAGAGACAAAATATTCCTGTTTTTAACCCTTTTGCATGTATTGATTTTGACCTCAGCTTGATTATCAGTTGAATTTTTTAAGGATCTGATGCTAAACTGTAATCTGAATTAGTCATTAATTACTCTCATCTCCATGTGCATGGCGCACAAGTATCAATATGCAGATTGGATGTACTCCAAAAATCATAATGGCTAGTTGATCTGATCCGCCAGTTGGATGGCATTTTCCTATCAAGTAACTGGTGGTTGGGTTGACTTTTTATTTGTTCGTTCTTAGCATCCATTTCTTTTGATCAAGTCCTCCAGTTGGTGGTTAGGACCATTTAGCCGGTGCTCTCTTTGGGCACATCGATCCATTAATTGATCAAGCATTTAGAACTCCGTATATTTTAGCAGATAAGGTTAAAAATAAAAACTTTTTTTTTTTTCTGTTTTTCTTTCTTTCTTTTTTTGTTGGGGGGGGGGGGGGGGGGGGGGGTGGTTTCACTGAATTAAACTTTTTTTTACCCTTAAAAGAAATACGTTCTATTAAAAAAAAAAAAACTGTTGAGGGGGCAATCCTATATGTAGAGATTGGTGGTCACCACCCATTGATGAAATTGAGTGGAAGGTGAACTTTTTCTAATAGAGATGGATTGATTTGGGGGCTCACTGAATTAAACTTTTTTCTTTCCTTTAAAAGAAATACGTTCTATTAAAAAGAAGAAGGAAAAAAAACTGTTGAGGGGCAATCTTATATGTAGAGATTGGTGGTCACCACCTATTGATGAAATTGAGTGGAAGGTGATTTTTTTTTAATAGAGCTGGATTGATTTATATAAGGTTTACTTGAAAAGGAAAGATTTGAGAGAGGCAAAGAACACTATTCGACTATGTATACATTATTGGTCATACATATAGACATTTCTAATTATTTTAATTTAAGTTTTCTATTTTAACATTATTTATGTATCGTATATGTACACTCATATGCACATATATAGCCGACTTTTGCATTCTGTTTTTTTTAGTCCAAACTGTATTAAACCTAAACTTTTCAGTCCCTGCATTTTTGGCATTTTTTAACAGAATTTTGACCATATATATATTTACAATCGAGACTGAATTAAACATGAAGATTTCCCGTAGCTTGTCAGACAGTCCCGGTACCCTGCAGGTGTGCCATATGTACAGAGACAGTAATTGATAACTAATTTTATCTTAGTTACATCACCACATATTTTCCCAATTTCCTAGTATCATGTTTTAGATGAGGTTTTTAGGGTTTTCCATTCTCTGCTTGTGTAGGAACCAAAGCCAGTTGAGAGGAAGAACCGCCAAGCACGCCCATTAGGGGGCGTGATTATAACAGTTAAGCCACAAGCAAAGAAGGCCAAAACAGAGGCATCGAGTTTCGAGAAACCTTTGAACACAGCAAAACCATCAAATGGTGCGCCAGAGAAGTCCCAAGATATCAATAATGGGGCACTTAGCGGTCTGGTGTCATACAGTGATGAAAGCGAAGAAGATGACAGTTAGAACTCCTTTTTGATATTATGTAGTTATCTCCCAGCCTATTTTTATTCAGGAACTCTTGTAACTGGTGCGTTTAATTTTCAAAATCTTGAAATCATTCCCTCACCCACTTGAAAGGTGGTGTATTAACCAGAGCTCAGGTTATGTATATCAGTCATATCGGCAAACAGATGTGTTGCTTTGGTTGCACCGGTCTTCTGTTCTTAGCATCCCTTACTGCTGCTGCAGATCATACGACAGTACACTGATGCTCCAAGACCTAGGATAGCTTATTACAGCTTTATTTTTCTGCAGTTGCTGGTTTTGAACAATTCATCCATGTTTATGTCTATGAGGGGTGTAAAGGGGCTGGGTTGAGTGGCTAAATGAAGATTTGTCAGTGGGCCATGGGTTCAGAGGTCTTTGCCTGGTGCAGTCGCCCTTCAAATTGAGGAATGTTGAGGGAAGAGTCTTATTTGTAGTGGTACGGATGAGTTCTCGTCCTAGGATTTGTGGAGTCATCCTTTTCTTTCTGCCCCGCTTTGGTGCTTCTTTATAAAGTATTAGTTGAAACCAGGAAAAAAGGGCTGGTTCAAAGCTTGTCTGGGCGACCCTTGAGCTAGGTACCCGGCTGGGACAAGCTATCTAGATAGGTATCTAATCTAGGTTGAAGTGTAACCCACCTAGCCAATGAAATACCCATTCTGGTTGTGTTAAATAAGTTTATGCTGGGTGGGTCTACCTTGTCAGGTCTGTATGTATTCGAAACCCAAGACTGGCATGATTAGCTATGGCCATAAAACTAATGTGTGATCCAAGAAAAACCTGCCTTTAGCCTCACTCCAAAACCCGAGTGGCCTGATTAGTTATGGCCATAAAACTCATGTGTGATCCCAGACAAACCTGCCTTTAGGCTCACCCCAAACCAGCACAAACGGTGGTAGTACAAAGCCCCGACCCACTTCAACTACATTATATTGAGATCATATATCTAAAAAAAAATTATATTGAGATCATGCCAATCTAGGCCACCATAAGCTGATGGCCCATTCTGCATCAACGGTTGATGAGATGAGTAAACCATCTGATGTCACCCACTTAATTTCGATGACTAAACATTTATGTCATCTAATTGATGGCTATCGGTTGGAGGGTGTGGAGTCTGATCGGTTATTTTTGGGCCATGTACTGTCCACAACAGGCCCTTCTGCATTGAACTTAACGTTTGTTGCCGAAGAACATTGAAACCTGTGTATTGCTTTAGAGCTGCATTTTGTACATGCAAAACATACGCACCAGACACGTGGCATGCGTGTGAGACCCAGGCCATTCATCCACAAGGCTCCTCTCTAAATGTCAGTTACCCAAAATATCCTGCCGGACACCGGTGTATGAAATTATGGACAGTTGAAAAAGACATGCTCTGCATTCAACATACATTTCTAAGGCAGCTGGATGGCCATTCCCTAGAGGCCTGCCTCGTCATTGGTGCTTCAAGAAGCATTCATCTCAAGTTAGAACTACATAATTAAGAATACACCACAAAAAATGAGAAGAAACAAGATAAAACTGCATGAAGACCATTAAGAAGCGCCTGTATGAAGTGCTACTAAGGAGGCATAAGCCCCATCCTTGGTATTGATTAACGCTTCATGCTTCCCTTTCTCTATGATCACTCCATTCTTAACCACGGCAATTAGATCAGCTCCTTTGATTGTGGACAGCCGGTGGGCCACCACAATCGTTGTTCGATTCACCATCACTCGATCCAATGCATCCTGAACCACTCGCTCAGATTCGGTGTCGAGTGCGCTTGTTGCCTCGTCCAATAGCAGAATCTTTGGCTCTTTCACTATGGCACGTGCAATCGCCACCCTTTGCTTCTGCCCGCCAGACAATTGGACCCCTCGCTCTCCTACTAGTGTGTTGTACCCCTACAGATTTCAATTTGTTTCCAAAAAATAAAGGAATGTGAATAGCCTCTACAATTCAGCAATTCAAACCCAATAGCAAAATCACAAAAAATAAGGAGTCCATCCATTATGTGGGGTATATTTTAAGGAAGAGGGCCATTTTGTTGTTTAATCAATCCTGTTGCGGGAAGCAATGGGGCCGATCATTTTTCAAAGGGACAGGGCAGGTCCAGTCATTTACACTAGTAGGATACACTGAAACACTGAACTGGGTCACCATATTCTCACCTGTTGCAAACCACTTATAAACTTGTGGGCATTTGCAGACTCTGCCGCTGCTAAAATCTCCGCTTCGGTTGCATCTCCTTCCTTTCCGTAGGCAATGTTGGCTCGAATCGTGTCGTTGAACAACACCGGTTCTTGACTCACCAGACCCATCTGCCGCCTCAACCACCTCAACTGGAACTTTCGAATTTCAATTCCATCTAGCGTAATGTGACCTGAATCGGGGTCATAGAATCTTTGCAACAGTGAGATCACAGTCGATTTCCCGCTCCCACTTTCTCCAACCAGTGCCACTGTCTAAGAGGCAAAATCGAGATCATTAGATTTCATAAGTGGCTCTTGGGATTGCACTAGGATCATTTCAAAAGTTATGTAACATGCAAGAAGTTACTCAAGTGTACATCATACAAGATGAATGCATACAAGGAGCTAGCGCTTCTACCAAGCAGCATATGCACTCTTGCCATGTCCCTCGTTGCAAGGTTGAGCAGCAGTTGCATGATTAGCTGTTTTAATGAGGTTATCGTCGTACTTTGGTTCTAATGATCATGAATGGTTATCATCTGATTCTATGACTCTCTAATGCATACACACGTATGGCATCGTAGTTATATGTTCTGTCTTGTTATATTCTCTTGTTAAATATGTGGTGTTAGCTGAGTAATTATTTGTATTAGCAAGATTAGTCTCATCAGCCAATCCCATCACCCCCATTCTCTACTCTATAAATACTCCACTGAGTTCTCTGGATGAAGTTGGTGAGCTTTTCTTTTCACCAAAAGGAAAAAAAAAAGAGTCAACATGGTCGTCATCCCAACTAATTTGGATCAGCTACATGAATCCTTTTCCTCCATTCCACTCTATTAAGGGCCATAACTTCTCTCAGACTGTAGGTTACACGCGCATATGCACGCACACAAAAAAGAGCCAGTCTGTGTAATTTTCACGTCGGGTTCTTTGTGTTTTAAGGACATGTTAATAATCTACTTGGAAGATTGATTAATTGTATCTAAACATCCATTTACAGGAACTTAAAACATATCAAATGCTATAATATCATCATCATCATGACAGCCCTTTTCTTCCTATTCGGAGTCGGCTTTACAGATCCTGTTGTGATAAATAATCCTATGAAGGTCGTATCATCGGTAAGTGACCAGCCTTCATTCACCTCTCACCATCTCAATCGAGGTCCTATTAGGTCTTCATCTCATCCTCCTTTCAGTCCTTCCCACTCTAAAGTTCCCCTCCTTGATGGGGCGATCTGCAGTTTTGGTAGCTTATGACCAAACCATCTCTATCTGTTCTCCATCATGTTATCTCATATTGGGGCTAATCTTAGGCCACTTCCAATAACCTCTTCTTGATTTTGTCCTTCCTAATCTCCCCACACATCCATCTCAACAACCCCCATCTTTGCAGCGGTCATTCTCTGTCAATGTTGAGTCTTGATTGTTCAACACTTCAGCCCATAAAGAATATTCAGTAGAGTATCAGTACTATAAAATACTCACTTGGAATATCAAAGGCACGTGGCAATTACACAACACTCTTTGAGGCAGATCTCCACCACATCCACCAAGCTCAGATCCTATTGGAAACCTCCTCATCAATCTTTCCTTCTTTTCAGATATGCAGCCAAGGTAATGAAATGTGTTTCATTGAGGAATCTGTAGGCCTTCAATTTTAAATAAGGCCTTGCCTTTATGACTGTTCCTACTAAAGTAGCATTCTAAATGTTGTCTTTGATTCAGATAAATTTTAATCCTCTGGACTCCAGATCCTCCCTCCAAACCTCTAATTTAGCATTTGGCTCGCATCTAGTCTCATTGACCAACACCACATCATCCCCAAGCAACATAGACCAATGAATGCTTTGCTTGGCAAAGCTTTTATGGCCTGCTGCCCACTGGACAGCACCTTCCTACCACATGGAGTTATCAAAGACCTAAATCAAACTAATTGCGTAGTTAATCCAAATAGGACTTGGTAGCATGCAATTAATCAAATAGGAAAATGGAAATTAACAGCAGATTCCTGAAACAGGTGTGTTTCTGTAAATTGGTTTATGGAGAATTACCTTGCCAGATTGAATGGCCAGGCAGAGGTCTCGGAATATTTGAACATTTGGCCTCATCGGATACCTGAAACTGACATGCTGAAACTCAATATCACCCTTCACATCTTCTATTGTCGCTCCGGAATCGTCACTTGGATCTATCTTTGACTTCCTATCAAGAAGTGCAAATATAGAAGCTGCAGAAGCCTTTGCTCTTGTGGCATCTGGTGCTAGGGAGCTTGACTGAGAAACTCCAATGGCCGCCATGGTCAGAGCAAAGAAAACCTGTAAATCAGGTGAGAAGCAATGAATTCAGAGGATCAAAACGATGCACCGATTTTATGCTGTAAATCCAACCCATCCCCCTCCCCTCCCCCTTCTGTTTTTCATCATCCAGTATTTGCTGATATTTTTGTCTTAAAAAGGTTTGATCTTAACTTAAAATCAGTATTTGAAATGTTTTTAGTAGAGTTTAAATAACTGTCAATCTACCAAGCCTTGAATTTAGGTGGCTATGCACTTATTATCATAGTTCTAAGACTCAATGACTAAACTTGAAACTCAGCCAAGTCAACTCAGCTCGGCAAGATTTTGAGCTGAGTCACCATGAAACTTGCTAGCGAGCTTGACTTGGTCGAGACTCGGCCAGACTTATTAAGTTGGTCCCAACTACGTTGACTTGACGCAACTCGGCACGACTCAAAATGAATCACTCGCTGAGTGATTGCTTTTATTGATTAAAAAAAAAAAATGAAAGCGTAGAGTATAAGATTCAAACATAGTCAAACAATTCTACCAAGAATCTTTGCGTTTAATCTATGATAATTGATGTCAATCACAGTTGATATAATAGGTATTATTACTTAAATATTATTATTAAATTATATTGAGTTAGAGTTGAGTCTTCAAGTTGACCCGACCTGACTGGACATCGAGTCAAGTTGAGTTTTCGGGTTTTTGAACATGCTTATCATTGGAAAAATTGTCTCCAGTAATAGAAAATTTTCTTTACAAACTTTCAAAATTTTCATTGACAAGTTGTGTAGAGATGCATCACATACACGTAAAACTTCCATGAAAGTTGTCTTCCCATCCTCAATGAGCCGAGCCCCAGCATAGTAACTGGTTGAGTAGGCACAGAACAGCAGGAAAAATGTGAGCCCGAAACCAACGCCGCTGACCAGCCCCTGCTTTATTCCTGTCTTCATAGGACCTTGACATTTCTTTTGATAGAGTTCCATAACCTTCTCTTCAGCGCAAAAAGAAGCGACTGTTCTTATACTCCCAACTGCGTCGTTAGCAACCTGAGTCGCTTCCTCATACATCGCCTACAATCCAATTTCAAATTTCCATCCACATCAAAAACCAATTAATATGACATAGTATATTGGAGCATTGTTTGCTTCCTCATATATCATCTACAATCCAATTTAAAATTTCCATCCTCATTAAAAACTAATTAATATGACATGGTATGTTGGAGCATTGACAATGCGAATACCACCTTCGCTTTTGCTTCGTTTGGATAAGCAAGCGAATTAAATTGCAAACGTTAAGAGTAAGGTGTGTTTGGTTGCACCAAATATCATGAAATTTTATGATATTTTCACCAAATTTTAGTCATGAAATTTGGTGCAACCAAAAGCAACCTTAATCAAGAGGAAATGACAAAAGCAATGATATTCCCTAGATTTCTTAACAAGGAACTAACTGCAAATTGCAGTTACGAACCTTTCAAGTCCTACTTGAAAGTGATACAATTGTAATTTAGAGCCCGTATCCCATAAATGCTAAGGGAGGAGGCATTGTGATTTCGTCACTTCCACTTTCTTAAAGATTAACAGTCGCAATTCATTTCGATAATGCATCCAAATGCACCCTTCAGGTGCAATCAAATCTCACTTTCCCTGAGAGAAAGATTGGCAGGGTAGTCTCCTTCGGTTTCTGTTTTTTTTTTTTTTTTTCTTCCAGTTATATGATAAGCGGGCCTGCGGTTTTTTGTGTCCGTAGGCCCGCCCGAAGTGGGCGCTTCTTGTACAGTTTCTAGTGGCATCCTGCTGGCTGCCATGTTTGATCAATGGAATTTTTTCGTTTAGAAAAAAAAATTTAAAAAAATCCCACTTTCCTTGCATTCTAAATATGTCGAAGGTGCTCCATACATGTACGATATTGAACTAGCATATGCCAATAAAAAAAAAAAAAAAACTTAAATTAACGGAACATAGGAATCTGTGAAATTGTTCAAAGTCATCAGCATTCTTCGATTCACTGACAACGAAAAATTGAATGAATGATCTTTTCCGGAAATAATAGAAAGGACTACTTCAAAAAAGATCTTGCAAATCATTAAGATGGCTTCTTCTTCGTTGAAAAAAGAGAAAGTTGGTTTTATGATTTCATCCCATTCACAATGTTTTCAAGGAGTTGAAAAGCAAACCTTTGCGTCTGTGCTGAATCCTTTCAAGAACTTCATTTCGACCCATCCACCGAGGCCTATCAATGGTACCATAGCTAAGATTATTAGAGCCAATTGCCAATTCGCCTCAAATGCGATTGCCAGACCAGCAATCACAGACGCAGCATTCTGCACCATCAGTGCGAGTGCATCTCCAACCAATCCACAAACAGTTGCGGCATCCACTGACAGCTTCGCACCAATCACACCGCTTGAATTCTCAGCGTTATCAAACCACTCAATCTCCATGTGTACCACCTTCTTGAACGACATCAACCGGATCCTTTCTATCAACCGGCAGCCGGCTTTGCCAAATAAGTATGTTCGAGCTGGGGATGCCACTAGTGAGACCACGCCAAGGGCGATGAACATCAATGACCAAAACCTGGACTCCCTACGTAGCTCGTCAGGTGGCTTATATAGCATCCGAATTATACTAGAAATAAAGATTGCAAAAAGGGGGAATATGACACCGTTGATGACTGCTGCAATGCCTCCAAGTAGCAGTATTGGGAGCTCTGGCTTGTTGAGACAGGCGAGTCGGCGGAGTGAAACTTTGTGTACCTTCTCTGATGGCTTTGGGTTTTCAGGTTCCAGTTCTGGGTCTTCTTGGATATTGGGGGCAGGCGGTAGCCCAGATGAGATTGAAAATGAGTGGTGGCTTCTGTTTCCATCACTGCGGGATGATTCCCTGCTTAAAGATCGTTGGAATGACACCTGTTGGATCAACTTTGGATTAGAATCTAATGTGATTTCCTGCTTGTTGTGATCAGTTAGTTCTGAATCTTCTGATTCCTGTTGTGCTTCTTGCAAGCGTATAAGTTGACAATATGCTCCGTTTGGATCCTTGAGAAGCTCCGAATGAGAACCTGGACAATTGAAAATGTTGGGGACTCAATCTAGAATATGATTATGCGATTATGATTGTTAAAGCTTTTTAATTTTGCAAGTACAAAAAAAATCTCTGGAAATCCGTCCGTCATTTAGAAAAAAAAAAAAAAGGGATATTTTTGGAGATGCTTGTGTGTTTATCTTTCTTGAAGAGGAATACTGCCATCATGTATGGATTTCATGGAGTTCAATGATGGAAAATAAAAACATCTCCATAGAACAGGTAGCACTGCAACGATCAGAATTGTTGATTTGGTGGGCCAGGCTCAAAGGTCAAGGCAATCACACTGTCATGGATCAGCTGTTGCATTCACATTCAATAGCACTGACCAAATCAATGGTCTCAATTGCAATAATTGTACGCTACAAGCACCTGTTAAACAAGGGAACAACTAGGCTATGAATATATCGATGAGGTTCTTACCCTTTTCAACGAGTGATCCTTGATGAATCACGGCAATCATGTCAGCATTCCTCACTGTACTCAGGCGATGGGCCACAATGACAGTGGTTCGGTTGACCATGATCCTGTCTAGCGCCTCCTGCACGATCTGTTCAGACTCTGCATCGAGCGCACTTGTCGCTTCATCTAGGAGGAGGATTCGTGGATCTTTTAGAATTGCTCTAGCTATAGCAATTCTCTGCTTCTGCCCTCCTGATAGATGTGTTCCGTGCTCACCAACCATGGTGTTGAGACCCTGAAATATTTAGTATAAAATAGCATAAGAGTTAAACAGCCACTCATTACAAATAATTACAGTTTACAAAGGGTACAAAAACGCTGCATTTACGCATGAAAACCAGATACATAATAGTAAAGATCAACCAAAAAAATAAAAAAAATGATGAGGGTGTGTTTGGATGCACTATCCAATTGAATTGCAAAGGTGCAATAAATGGTCTAATAAATCAGAAATGACGAAATTGTGGATACTATCCTAACACCGCCAAGAAAAGGTCGAAGAATTAAAACCTGAGGCATTTTGTCAATGAATTTGGAAGCATTGGCAAGCTCAGTGGCAGCTCTGATCTCTTCAACAGTTGCACCATCCTTACCGTAGGAAATATTATCTTTGATGCTTGAAGCAAACAACACGGGTTCCTGACTAACTAGCCCGATTTTCTGTCTGATCCATCTTAGCTGAAACTCCTTGAGGTTAATACCATCTATAAGAACTTCACCAACTTGTGGGTCATAAAATCTCTCTATCAGACTGATCACTGTTGATTTTCCGCTCCCGCTCTCTCCAACCAGGGCTGCTGTCATGCCACTGGGTATTGAAAGAGAGAATCCGGCAAATATTTGTTCATCTGGCCTTGCTGGATAACTGAAATAGACATCTCTTAACACGATCTCTCCTCGGATGTCATCCAACTTTAGTCCACTAGTGTTGTGCGTATCTATTTCCGGCTTCCTCTTGATTGTCTCAAACATCTTGAATGCTGCAGCTTGTCCTGCTGCAAATGCACTCATGCATGGAGAGGCCTGGCCCAGAGATCTGAATCATCATGGCATTCAGACAGAAAAAGGAGTAAATCTTGTTCAGGTTCTCAGCCATCAGAAAGGCACTATAGATACATGAATGCATAATGCATTGTGTGAAGATGTATCTGATGTTCACAAATGGTATAATTTTCCAAGATTATGGGTACGTTTGGTTGCACCAAATATCATGAAATTCATGGTGCAACCAAACTCACTCTAAATAACTCTTCTATAATACACATGCTTCCAAGATGATTCTTCTTTACTTTTCAGTATGATCTCAGAACTGATTGTAATTCCTTTGGCTCTTCATGAAGACTAGTGGTTAAGGTTTGATGGCCTCACATGCACATTTATATTCTGCACATGTGCCAACCTGGCAACTGTGTGGGATAATGAGTGCAAATTTGGCGGGGGCTTCATGCTCATGTACTGTTTAGGTGGGCCACCTCTATAAGAGAAACAAACAGATGGCTTAAAAACATTCTTGTCAACAGCCCACCTTCAACATACACATGGCGCCCACATGATCAGTGGACCTGCCTGATCTTTGTGCGAGGTCAGCTTCATGGTGCAGCTCACCTTACTTACAGCTATGATGTACCATACACTTGCCAGTTTGGTTCATGTGTTGTTGTAAAGGTGAATGGGGAGAGGTGTGGTGGGGCTTGCATACTTCTCTGGTATTTTATGATTTTACAAGGACTAAACAGATTTTTGAAAGCTTAAGAAGTGGAAGTTTGCAAACTTACAAGGCACCGGTCAACACTGCAAAAATCACAGTCATCACATTACCACCTGAATATCCTTTGTTCAGTACCATCCTTGAACCGAACCATATAGCCAAAGCATAGCAGCACAACACAAGAAACATGAAAACACCCAGGCCTAATCCTGCAGCCAAACCCTCCTGAATACTGGACTTGTAAGCAGACTTCAGAGACTTGTCGTATTTATCTATAGCTTGCTTCTCCCCAGTAAAGGATGCAACCTGAAGAAGAGAACATTTCAGAATGCTTTCTCAAAAGAAGAAGAAGAAGAAGACAGACGGAAACTGAGGCTGCGTTTGAATGCTCAATGGAATTGGATTGCATCAAATCCATGCAACAAAGTGGAAATGACCCAAGTGAGTTTAGCCCATCTCACCCCACTCTAGCAATTCAGATCGTTCCGAGATCATCCTGAAATGTATGGAATTGCAATTGCAGCTGGTTGTCATTATGAATTAAAATGGTCCCACTTTTGTTTTGGACATTTCTTCTATATTTCATTTAAGTATCTCAATTCAGTCCAACTGAGCAGCTGTATCCATCGTAAGGGACTGTTTGGGTGTCACATAAAAATGAGTTCTCATTTTATTCAATCCTATTCATGTACTAAAGATCTTTTTTTTTTTTTTTTTTTTTTTTTTTTTTTTTGCGAAGGATTAAAAATATAACCAAAAATTATAGAAACTGGGATCTTTAATAAGTAATTGGTGTTAACTAAAATAAGATGAACACATTTTCTAAGTGTCACCCAAACAGGCTCTTATGGAGCTCATTGTTGGTTTGTCCCACATCGGTTGGGAGGGGGCCGAATTTGTCTTCATATATCTTAGGGTTACTCCACCTAATAGGTTAGCCTTTTGGGTGTGACACTACAGTGGTATCAGAGCCTGGGTTTATTGGGATTGGATGCCTCAATCTTCAAGCATGAAGACCACCGGCCAGCCGGCCACAGTTTGGACTTGGTCTCTTGCGCGGTTTGTTGCGCAAGGAGTTTCTAATTCCGGTTTTTCTCTATTTAAGGGGATATAATCCGAGATTAGGGTCGCCGCCAATGGGCCAAGGGATTGAGAGGGTTCTAGGGTGAGAGAAAGAGCTAGGAAGCTTGGAGTTTTCTGGGTTGAGGGAAAAGGCTGTGTTTCTCCTTCTCATGTGATAATTAGCTTTGTTAGCTTGGGATTTCTCTTGTGGGCTGTGATCCGGGTTGTGTTTCTTCTATCTCTTGTAATTTCTGATATCATAGTGGATTGGTGTCGCTTTGTGCCGTGGTTTTTTACCCGTGAGGGATTTTTCCATGTAAAAATCGGATTGCCTTCTTGTGTGTGATGATTTGCTTGTTAATTGCCATTGTGGTATGTTCCTCGCCTGCTTTGATTGCTTCCGCTGCGGGGCTCCTAACCCCAACAAGGTTATCCGCCCGGTCCATGCCCCAGGCCCACTTGAGTGGGAGGAGGGGGAGGCCCACCGTGCATGTGTGTTGCACGCCCAAGGTTCCACTTGGGGGGGGGGGGGGGTTGTTGGCTACACTCATCTCATTTTAGTAAAGCATAATTATGTATTAGAGATCATAATTGTTGGTCTTCAAGATTTTTAATCATCAACAAGAAGAAATATGATCTCTAATACATAAATACAGTTAATTAAAATGAGATGAAGTCATTTTTAAGTGGCACCCAAACAGGCCCCACATGTTCATTATTAGGAATAAGTCTGCTACTGTTTGTGGATGCGTGTCATGATGGAAAATTTTATATACCGTTCTAATTGAGCTAATCGTCTGTTCTACAACAACTCCTGCTTCTGTGTAAGCCGTTTGGCCACGGGACGCCATCTTGGTTATAACGATAGCCATAACTGCACCTGAGATTGCAAGAGGAGGAATAACAGATAGCATGATAAGGGCCAGAAGCCACCCTTGAATAAATGCTATTACAAAGCCTCCTACGAAAGACGATATCAGCTGAATGAATTTGCCAACCTGTAAAATGGAATGAAAAACTTGAAACATGTCCAAGAAGGAGATACTCAGCAATCAATTGGCATTCATGAAAGATCAATCATCTATAAAGAAAGCAAAAGCATATCTGGTTTTTTTTCCCCCTATATTTCCTCACGAGGGTCAAATGCAGCAGTTGGTGGAATTCATCACAAGTTTCCACTACTCAATCAGTAAGAATGCCATTGTGAAGTGTTGTTGGGTGTGATGATATTCAGCTAAAGATAATTATGAGTTTGCAAGAAAGATGAGCAAGAAATTTTCAATATATACTAATCAGCTGCACTACAACATACAAATTACAACAGGTGATACTGAATTAAAGCCAACAAGGCATGTTTAATAGTAGAAAACTGTCTTCTAACCTGAATTATATCACATTCCCAGTCCTCCATTGATCCAACTTAAAAAGAAGCAACCATGAACTTCCCAATGCTATTTAAAATCACTTGAGGAGAACTGGCTGGGAACGATTGTGAATAAGTATTTTAGCAATTGATGGTCCATGTTGAATTTTTTAACACAATAGAAAAACACCAACATGGTGTAATACTGATTGGAGGCGAGCGAAATAGTATTGATACCTTCTCACCCATGGCATCTTGAATAAGAACGGTATTGCCTGACATCCTCCCAACAACTTCTCCTGTTTTCGTTTCCTTGTCGAAGAATGCAATGTCCTGTCTCAGTATCATTCTCAAGTACAAATTCCTTATTCGCGCTGCCTGTCTTTCCCCAGTGACTACCCAGCAAGACAACTCTGACAGACGACAACAAAGGCTTTTTCCATTTTTAATAGTTCAAATAGGTTCTAGGCTATATAAGAATACGGAGAAAGATGCTAAAAGAGAGATGATAATGTACTTACGGAAGAATGCTGCCAGGCCTGCCACTGCAGCCATATAAACAAATTTCAGAGCTACCTGAAAACATCAAGCAGACATCAATATTAATTTACCGCTTGAGCATCATTAAATCTCCTTAATCATATGGGAAAATCAGTTCTCATTGACTTTTGAAGGTATGCATTGCAGTGATAGTTCATGCCATTTTGTAAGTTGTGTCTCATGAATCATCCACTGTACAGAGAGAATTCATACAGCAATCCAGACTGCCAAACCGCAAGACTCAAGTGTGATGGAGTGTAGTCCAGAACTGGAACTGATTGAACGATATTAACCATCTGATTTTGCTTAATTTGGACCTCTTTCCATTTTAATTTTTGAACGTCAATTTGATTGGAACTTACAATCTGTGTGACTTTGGGGCTATGCTCCAGGCCTTGCAGTTTTGATACTCTGGATTGATTTGCATGTATGCAGCATGTATGGTGGATGTGACACCACGACTTAGAAATTGAAGCACATATGCATGCCCATATACACAAACGTACTCTACTCTCCTACAAGAATGCATAAAATGCAGAAAGAAAAATCTCATAGTAAAATAAGAATAATTAGGAATGCATAAAATGCAGAAAGAAAATTTTCATAGTAAAATAAGAATAATTAGGAACCCATCTCTCCAACTGGATACGATTGAAATTCTTTTCAAAGCCATGAATCAGGAATCAGGACTATCAATCCATCGCAATGAAGCATCCAACTAGTCCTGTGATTTAGGTATGAATGAAAATAAAAACTAGAGATAATTTAGAGACATTCATAGAAGAACCATGTGGGGATACTTGCCTTGGAAACTTCATTAACCATCTTTTTAACATCCGAATTTTCTCCAAATGAATTAATCACCTGCCCAAAGAGAACGGTCATAAAAGGTGTGGAAACACCATTCACTGTAGCTCCAATGGATCCCACAATCATAAGCACAAAATCTGTGGAGTCCGCAAATGAAAACAGCTTGTAGAATGGGATTGTGTTCTTGGTCTCCTCTTTTCCCTTGCTCTCCGCGTGCTGTTGTTGATCATGCATCTCTCCCGAGGTTGTATGGACGTCCATAAGTGGTGAGTTGCTTGTGGATCCAGCTTGATGGAAGTTGCTATCACCGTTCAATTGAGTCTCCTCAGCCATGTTTTCAACTCATAACTCGTGATTCCTCAGTCGTAAAGCTTAGGAGTCGCCTTTTTCTGCATTTCAAGATCTCTGTCGATAGAAGTTGAATACTTTGTGTGCATCCTCAGTTGACGTCTGTGAGAACAAACCACAATTGAGAGAGAGAGTGAGAGTGAGAGTGAGAGTGAGGGGGAGAGAGATTTCAATCTAACTATACTCCAAAAGATGCACATCAATGTCTAAAAGGACTGAAAGAACAATAAATCATGACCATGATTTCTTATAAACAAACAGATGATTTCCACTTTCTCCGGCAAAAGCAGCAGATTATACACTTTTACATGAAACATAATAAAAAAAACATGTAAGAACAGAAGCCATAAAGCCTAGGAAGATGAAAATCTGACAAACTCTTAAAGAGGGAGGGAAGAAGGTGGCATGATTGTCTTTGACTGGAAACAAGAATTCCACAAATAGAACTCTTAAAATTCTCTAGCAGAGTTGATAATTCTCACCTTTGTCGACCGCATACCAAAAGGTCAATGAAGATTATGGCTGCGTTCGGATGTATATGAAATCATGTTTAGAAAGGACGACAAGTGGATTCTGAATTGAATTGTCTACCAGTTTTCGAATTCAAACCCGCAACAACAGTTCAATATTTTTCACCAGAATCTGTAACTATCAATCTTTTGTAAAAGACAGTTCTGCCAACAGCTATTCAAGCCATCCAAATGCGGCCTAGAAGTCTTACAAACAAGAACAAAAGAACATAAAGCAAAAAGAAGACAACCCATGTTCCATTTTTAACTGAAAACACGATTTCTCCAAACAGAATGAGAGAAATCTCAGCCTCTCATTCTTAGAACATAGCACATTATCAGTTCCAAACACAGAAAACAAAACCCAACTTAAAAAAAAAAAAAAAACAAATATATAATAAAATACCAAAATCAAAGTATTGAAGATTGAGAACCGTTGGATCAACAACTTCCCAAAATATCAAAAGGGTGCTTGAATTCAAACCTCCAGATTAATGGGTTCTCATGATCTTTTGGATTTTCCATCTGTGATGATCAGTTCATGTGATTGTTCCATTCAGTGCACTGTTCTTGAATCTGAGAGAATTTACTTTATAAGAACACTTGCACTGTATTCTTCCAACTATACTTTTGCAACTTTCAGTCAAAAACGGTGGAGATGGGTCCCTGGATGGAAAGAAAAGACTCTTTTGTTAGAATCTCCCGCCAGTAACTATATGATCCTCGGCCCGAGTACCTGCACAGTGTACTCAGTTTTGATTTTATACACCCGGGGCCCATGATTCAGCGATCCAGACCGTTGGCCTGATGTAGCACACCGTGGATGGATCATGTGGCAGAAATAAACTCAATCCAGGCCCGATCGTATTCTCATGCGTGCGTACAAGATCCAGGCCATTCTCCTTATTAGGCTACAATGCGTGATGGAAAAAATTCCGTACGTGGGCCATGTGTGTATGTTAGATGTACAATGACGATGGCTTCGATCTACCGAGGCTGGTAGCATCCCTGACTGTGGGGCCCACTGTGATGTATGCACCCTATGTCAGTACTACCCATCTATGTTTTTGAAAGGTAAGAAAAGTATATTGTAAGCACCCACGACTCAACCTACCTGTGGGGGCCACTTTAATGTATGTGCCTTACATCCACACCGTTCGTACATTTTGAAAACTCATTTTAGGTCATGATCCAAAAGATGAAGCAGATCCAAGTCTCTGATGGACCATAATAATCGACCATTAAAACTTTATTGTGGGCCGCAAAAGTTTTTTATCAAGCTGATATTTTTGTAGACTCTATAACCAGGTCGTTGTGACCTTATCAACAGGTTGGATGGAGAATAAACATTCCCGTGGCCACGTGAAGTTTTTAATGGTGGGGATTCAATCACGACTGTTTCTTGTAGCATGGTCCACCTAAGATTTGGGTCTGCTTCATTTTTGGGTTCTTGCCCTAAAATGAGCTGTCAAAATAGATGGATGGCGTGGATGTAAGGCCCACCCGAACCGCACGATGATGACAGTAAATTATTTTATGACTGCCCATGTTTTCAAGCCCCCTATTGTAACCATGGCATTTTCGGTGGGGGTGAAAATAGGCCCACTAACTATTATGAACGACCGTTGGATAGTAGGGACTGACTGTGGATTGCATGCTACAAGGAAATGATCCTGATTGCATGATGAAAACCATTCGATTCAGGTCATGGAAAACGAACATTCATTTGGTATGCTCTTAATCAGATGGTTACGATCATACATAATACGCATTGGGCTTATTCTATCCAACGGTCATTGGTAATCTTAGGTGGGCCCACACAGGAATTTTCCCGTAACAAGTTAAGATTCTTACGAAGCGCCAGCCTGGCACTCGAACCCAGGAACGGATTAGGTAAGACCCGGGCCTCACCCAAGACAGTGCAGCCCTTACGGTGGGGCCCATATTTATATATATATTCTATATCCACTCCGTCCATACGTTTTTAAAGATTTTTTCATGAAAGAAACCGAAAAATAAAGAAGATCCAATTCTCAGGTGGACCATACCATGGGAAACAGTAGTTATTGTGGGCTCTAGCATTAAAAACTTCTTAGGATGCACCTTAATTCTTCCGTATTATTTATTTCCATCCAATATGTTTATAATGTCACATAAGTCTGGATGAAGGTCCAAATAAATATCAGCTGGATCCAAAACTTCTATGGCCCATTAATGGTCAATCACCACTGTTTCCCATGGTATGGACCTCACCCCAGAAAACAATGGGGATTGAACGCCTACCATTAAAAATTTCTTTGGGCCAGGGAAGTTTTCGATCAAGCTGATATTAGTGTTTTCCCTTATTCCATGTCTGTGTTAACTTATAAACAGGTTGGATCTCAAATAAACATCATGGTGGGCCCTAGAAAGGTTTCAACAGTAGGCATCACTGTCCCCACTTTTTTCTGTGGTGGGTCCAATTGAACTTTGGATCTGCCTCGTTATTTGTCTCATGCCCTAAAATGACCTCTCCAATTGGATGGACGGTGTGGATACAACACATACATCATGATGGGCCCACATAAAGTGGTGACGTCACTTCAGTAGCGAGACTTGCTACTGTAAGTTCAATAGCTAATCCGCATCCAGTCTCACCTAATTCGCTCCCCCCGAAAAATTCGGTTGGGAAGGATCCAAGACAACGTACCCGGTGCTTTCCAGGAGAACGGAATGCATGTCCCCGGAGCTGTGTGGGGTCCACAGATATGTCCGTTACAATCTACTCCGTCCATCAGTTTTGAGAGGCCACAATAGGATAGGATTCTAAAAATCAGTCAGATCCAAAACTCAGCTGGGCCATACCAATAAAACAATGGGAATAGCCACGTCCACTGTTGAAACCTTCTTATAGCCGACCATGATGCTTATATGCCATCCAAACCGTTCATAGAATTATAATCATTCAATCAACCGTAGGAAGAAAAACCACCCTGATACAAAACTGAGGGACGTACAATCCCCACTGTTTCGTACGGTATAGCTCACGTGAGCCTGCTTTTAAGAATCCTGTCTTATTGTGGTCTTTCAAAATAGATGGTCAGAGTAGATTTGTCATGGACATCTGTACGGTATCCCTATGGTGGGGCACATGCAATTCGCTCTCGCTTTCAACGGTCAACGGATGGTTTTCTACTCTAACAAGTGGGGTCGAAAGAGAGTTTATTGATGGTGACAAAGTTGGATTTTGGGCATGGTTCCTGTCTAGTTGGATGAACAACGTCTGGATTATGGAAGCACAATTATCTTGACACGTGAAAACAAGCACACGTATGTAAAATTAGTGCATATATATATATATATATATATATATATATAGAGAGAGAGAGAGAGAGAGAGAGAGAGAGAGAGAGAGAGAGGAATGCCCACCTGAACTAAGTTAAAAGTTGGGCTCTAGGAGTTTTTTGAAGTGCTGCATCACGTTAACAGCTTAGATTTTGAGCTCACGTCAAGCATGATGAGCCCTCAAAAAGTAGGGCTGTTCAAAAAACCGACCGAACCGATAAAACCGAACGAATCGGACCGAACCGATCGATTTCGGTCGGTTTTCCAATCTATTTCGGGTCGAGTCGGTTTTTTAATATAAAAAACCGAGAGTGTCGGTTCAGTTGTCGGTTTGTGAAAATTATAAACCGTTTTCAACCAAACCGAACCGATGTGTGTGTGTGTGTGTGTGTGTGTGTGTGTGTGACAAGTTGAGGTTGGCCCCACTTCAATATTTACATGAAATCCACTCTAACCAGTAAGGGTGCCACCCCAAGTTATGCCCAAGACTGAAATATCATCTTTATCTGTAATTCAAGTGGGCTACACCAAGAAAAAGAGTTTGGAGGGTAATGTGGCTTGTACACTATTTCCAATTGTGTGGTCGTCATGTATCAAAGATGACGCTAGTTTTTCATATTTAGGCTTAAAATTGGGTTAGTCACCTGCTAGTTGGGGTGGATTTTTAAAATGCATGATAGTGGGGCTCATTTAAACTACATTACCAATTACCTCATGTCAAGTAAAAGAATTTTATGTAGACACCGACTCTGCAGCACAATGAGGGTGCGAATTAGGGTAACAGTTCAGTGGGTGTTATCCTAACTGTGTGGACCCACCTTGATGTATGTTTTCTATATCCATTCCATTCATCTGTTTTCATCTATCATTTTAGGACATGATTCCAAACCTCGAGAAGATCCAAATCTCAAGTAAACAATACCATTAGAAACAATGATGAATAACCATTAGAAGCATTTTATGGGCCACAAAAGTTTTAGATTGAGGCCCAAACCGATAAAACCGAACCGACCCGAATTTATCCGGTTCGGTTCGGTTGGTGATGATTCATCGGTTCGGTTCGCTTGTTAAATATTCAAAACCGACTAAGTCGGTTCGGTTGGATATTTTTCCTCAAAACCGAACCGAACGAACCGTGCACAGCCCTATCAAAAAGTGCTCACAAGTCAGCACGTGAGAATCGGCCTTTCTCTCTATATACACTGAGGAATGCTCACCTGCGCAAACTCTAGCAGGCTATATAGCGAGAGAGGTAAATCAATAGAGGAAATTGTTTCCTTTTTCATGGCCCACCAAAATTTTGTATTAGGATAAAAGTTGGGCCTTGAGGGATTTTTAGGGTGCTTCTTCATGTGGACAGATCAAATTTTATGCTCACATCATGTGATGGGTTCTCTAAATGTGCCTAGAATTCAATCCAATCTCTCATCTTTGACACCATACGGTTCTATAATCAAATATGGCCTTGTCATTTCACCACTGAGGACTCACCACCTAATCCGTGTTTGGCCCACGTTAATGAGTGTGGATTTGTGGGGCCCCCCCATTATATATGTGCCTTGTCCATGCCATTCATCTATTTTACCGGCTTATTTTCGATCACGATCCCAAAATTGAAGTATATCCAAATCTCAAGAGGACCACACCATAGAAAAGAGTGAGGATGATGACATCCACCATTTAAACCTTCCTAAGGCCTACAGTGATGTTTATTTGTCATCCAACCAATTCATAAGGGAAACACAAATATCAGCTTATATGGAAAACTTCTCTTGCCCTAAGAAGTTCTCAACTACAGACATTTAGAGCCTATTTGGATTGTAAGTTACTTAAGATAAGCTACTTATCAGATAAGTTATCTTGGTTTTTACTTATTAAGTAGATAAGTATGTTTGGTAAACAACATACTTATAAGCCAATAAGTAAATAAGTATGTTTGGTAATAACACGTTGATAAGTAACCTTTTGAAAGAAAATTTCAAATCTACATATAATAAGCAACATATTGATATGAAAAGAAAAAGCTCAGCGTTGAGGCAGTTTTCCTAACAGAATGAGCTTTTCTAATCCCACTTGCGTGCCATGCATGTGCTAGCATAGCACGATTGGTCCGAGATACATTCCATCCATCAGAATGAGACCACTATATGGATGCCCTAGCACAAGAATCAAGTTGATCCATTGGTCAGGTGGGCCACAGTCTGCAAAACAAATGTATGGCTCTGGAAGACTTGGCTGAAGTTTTCTAACCCATTCAATTGTTTCCAATAGTCGGTCCACATGGTGAGTGGACTAGAACCATTTTTGGGAAAGATGTAGAAGACCAGATCAACCTGATTGATGGATTGGATCTTGCACCAATTAATGTAGGGCCCATCTTTGATGTGGGCCGTCCACTATGTGTGCCCCACCTTTGATGGGACTGTCCATCATGTGGGGCCTCCTTTGATATGGACGGTATGAGAGAGCAATAATTGAGTGAACCATGAGAGAAAACTTTGATATGTAGCGCATGGATCTTGTTCTATTGTTGATTAGAGATTTCTATATGAAAAATACGAATCGGAGTTTGAAGGAAGGGAAGGAGAAGGAGCCCTCAATCTGTAACAGATAGATGAAGATTTATTCAATCACATAGTTTGGGCTCCTAGAATATGGCGCGATCCAATTTATCGTAATCGATTATTTAACATGTTCATTAACTGTATTCTGAAACATGGAAAAAAAAAAAAATTGGCTTCGAGAGAGGTAAGTAGAAAAGCCAAATTGGAGGGTGGTTAATTAACATTGGAGGGTGACTAACAGTGTGGGTGTGTGCTAACCAAAAAAAAAAAGAGCAAAAGCATGACATGAGAGAGATAAGTAGAAAAGTCAAAAGTCAAAAAGTTAAAAAAAATACTTAGTAAGATAAGTAATTTTTAAGAGATATGTTACTTTTCAATTATACTTAGCAAATGAACTTTAGTGCCAAAAGTGGCTTAACGTCTTAAGTTCAGTCAAAAAGCAACTTATTTGGTAGTATCCAAACGAGCCCTTAATTACTACTTTTTCCTCTAGTGTAGTTCGCTTGAGCTTCAGATAACATGATGGTGCCTCCCCCTCCCAATGTAGCCCAATCAAATCCCCATGTTCCAACACCAGCCCGAGTTAAATTTCCATCCATTGAGGAGCGCAGATTAGCTACCGACAGCTTTAGCAGCTATCTCGCTATTGAAGTGACATCACCAAGTTATGTGGGCCCCACCATGATATATGTGTTTTATCCCCATAGTCCACTCATTTGGAGAGATCATTTTAGGGCATGAGCCAAAGAATGAGGTAGATCCAAAGGGATGCAGATTAGCTACTGACAATTTCACTACTAAAGTGACGTCACCAAGTTCTGTGGGCCCACCATGATGTATGTGTTGTATCCACACCATCCATCCATTTGGAGAGGCATGAGCCAAAACATTTGGCAGATCCAAAGCTCAAGTGGACCTTACCACATAAAACAGTGGGGATTAAATGCTTACCATTAAAAACTTCTTGGGGGCCATAGAAGTTTTCGATCAAGCTGATATTTGTTTTTTCCCTTCTTCCGTGTCTGTGTTAACTTATGAACAGGTTGGATCTCAAATAAGCATCATGGTGGACCCCAGGAAGGTTTGAACGATGGGTGTCATTGTCCCCACTGTTCTGTAGTGGGTCCACTTGAGCTTTGTATCCGCCTTATTTTTTGGCTCATGCCTTAAAATAATGTCTCCAAATATATAGATGGTGTGGATACAACACATATATCATGGTGGGGCCCACAGAGCTTGGTGACATCACTTTAGTAGCCAACCTCACTACTAACGCTGCCAATCGCTAATCCGCTTCCGATCCAAAGCGCAAGTGGGACCCACCATAGAAAACAGTGGGGATTGAATGCCTACCATTAAAAACTTCTCAAGCGCCCAAGAAGTTTTTAATGGTAGGCATTTAATCCCCACCGTTTTTTTGTGGTGGGTTACACTTGAGATTTGGATCTGACTCATTCTTTGGCTCATGCCCTAAAATGATCTCTCCAAATGGATGAACAGTGTGGATACAACACATACATCATGGTGGGCCCCACAGAACTTGGTGACGTCACTTCAGTAGCTATATAGCTACTGAAGCCATCAGTAGCTAATTTGCATGTGATAATTCATTCCTCTTCAAGGAATTTCTCTATCTTAGGACTGTCGGGCTTCCATCGTTGGCTCCTTTGTCAAATGGTTTAAGTTGTAAATGATTTAGAAATAATTTATAAGCGTAAGTCATTTACAACATGTTCTGTTTGGCTTTAAGCTGTAAATGATTTACAGGTGAATGATAGTTTTGTTTGGATAGCCTGTAAATTATTTAATCTTGTAATTGAATATTCAAAATGGGTAAAAGTTGTAAATGAAAAGGTTGTAAATAAAATCATAGCTTTTTGCTAGGAAATCAAAGGAGGTAAAAGTTGTAAATCATTTACAGGCATAAATCAGCATGCAAACATAGCCTGTAAATGATTTCCCTGTACATCATTTACAACTAGCACCATTTACATGCATCCAAACGACCCCTGACATTCCAAGGCAGAACATCAATAACAAAGTTTAGATCTTCAACAAAATACAACAATGAAATGGGGCAATCTGGGCCCACATTTCTGCCTCAAAAACCCATGAGTTGGATGCATAGATGATCCTGGGGAATCAGAATCTCTAATTACACATACCATCGAAAACTACCATAAAAATTACACTTGAAAAATTACTAAGATGAAGCACTCATGTGAAGTGCCACTAAGGAGGCATACACCCCATCTTTGATATTGCTTAAGGTCTCATGCCTCCCTTTCTCTGCTATAACTCCATTCTTAACCACTGCAATTAGATCAGCACCCTTAATTGTGGACAACCGGTGGGCGACCACAACTGTGGTCCGGTTCACCATCACTCGGTCCAATGCGTCCTGAACCACTCGCTCGGACTCAGCGTCGAGTGCACTTGTCGCCTCGTCTAGTAGCAAGACCTTTGGCTCTTTCACTATTGCACGTGCAATCGCCACACGTTGTTTCTGCCCGCCTGACAATTGGACCCCACGCTCTCCTACTAGCGTGTCATAGCCCTGAAATTAAAACAAATTTATTAATGTGATAAATAATGATTAGCATTAAATAATTAAGATCTGAGAGCATGAAATAAAGCACAAGAAAATCATCAGAGTTACAGATATTTTTAACTTACAATCACTTGTCTTCATTTCATTTAACTTCATTTTAATAGATTGTGAACTTACATGGTCGTAGCTATTCATATAAGATAGAATTCAACCAGGGATGACGACTCGCCCGAGTTCACCGAGACTCAGTCAGTTCTGGTTCAGCACCATGAGCTAGAATTGAAAATATGGGTGACTCAGCTTGACTCGGTCGAGTCACAACTTGTCTCAAGACCGAGCGAGTCAGTCTGACTCACTGAGTCTTAAAACCATGAAATCAACCTAAGCATGGGATGTGACCTTATGGTAAATAACCATTTATGTCAAAGGAACCCTAGACCGAATGTTCTGCATACTTGACTGAGTCACGACTCGACTCGAGACTGAGTGAGTCGATCCGACTCCTCGAGTCTTAAAACCATGAAACCAGCTGCACATGATACTCTGGGCTTAGATAACACTGGATGCCCATAATACCGAATTTTGCAAACACAGGACATCCTGCTCTGATACCATCTTACTGTCCGGTTGCACTAAAAGCTCGAGCTGTCAGGGAACGGCAGAATGATGTATATCAGGGGGTCTGCTGATGCCACCAACATCACATTGCTGGGTAATCCAGGACATTGATATGATGGGGCCCACAGGCATGGCCCATAATAAAAATGTATCTGATCACTGAACCTGGACCCACTTGTATGAACTGAATACAGAAGGTAACTGAATAATAATGATTTAATAACAATTGTGTCACAGTAATCCAACCTGTTGCAATCCACTTATGAATTTGTGGGCATTTGCAGACTCGGCCGCAGACATAATCTCTGCTTCAGTTGCGTTTCCTTCCTTTCCATAGGCAATGTTGGCTCTGATTGTGTCGTTGAAGAGCACTGGTTCTTGACTCACCAGACCCATTTGCCGCCTCAACCACTTCAACTGAAACTTTTGAATTTCTGTTCTGTCTAGAGTAATGTGACCTGAAACGGGGTCGTAGAATCTCTGTAACAATGCAATCACCGTCGATTTTCCACTCCCACTTTCTCCAACAAGAGCGACCGTCTGAGAGACAAGATCGTAATCGTTAGAAGCTTAACAACATTGGACAGTGAAAATTAGCTTGATAGGCTTCTTAGGGTTTAGACAAGGCAACACTTGAAGTTCATTCAATTAGAGTGCACAAATAGAGCTGTTTTCCATCTACTAATGTAGAGCGGCGGTTGTGTAACCGTATATATTGAAGTTGGTTTTTTGTACTTCAATTCATAGTCACTTCGGATGGATATCTTCCGATCAATGGCTGTTAATTGAGGTCTGTAAATGAAGTTGGTTGAGTTATTTGAATCTCAGCTACACTTTCTTGGAAGAGTCTATAAACATCAATGTTGCATTTAGATGCAATATTGAATTAATCAAATAGCCAATTCCTGAAATGAGTTATGAGTATTTAGACTGATTTTTGAGAATTACCTTGCCAGATTGAACTGCCAGGCAAAGGTCTCTGAAAACCTGAACATTGGGCCTCGTAGGATACTTGAAGCTGACATGCTTAAACTCGATCTCACCCTTCACATCTTCTAATGTCATTCCAGAGTCGTCGCTGGGATTTATCTCGGACTTGCGATCGAGAATCGCAAATATAGAAGCTGTAGAAAGCTTTGCTTTGGTGGAATCAGGTGCTATGGAACTTGACTGAGAAATTCCGATTGCCGCCATGCTGAGAGCAAAGAAAACCTGAAAAAGAAGCAACAAGCAATGCAATTATGAACAACGACACAAGCATAGAATTACACGTTGTAAATGACTCAATTGGTTGTTGTGGGGAAGTTCTGTTCTTTCATTATCCTGCTCACGCCACTTGATTTTGTCTTGGGGAGTGTTTGGATGCTCAAACGAAATGAATTACAATACATCTAGTTGATAAATGTGAATTTTAGAACGTGGGCTGGTCTCACTCCATTCATGAAGAGGAATTAGCCTCCAAATTACCACTGCAATCACTTCAAGTCCAACTTTAAATGCATGGAATTGCAAGTAAATGACTAGCTATCATTATTAATTAAAATGGTGCAGCACAGACTTTGATGATCTCCTCTTCATTGAATCGATAATCGCAATTCAAGTCAATGGAGCATCCAAACACACCCTTAAGGAGGCCTAGTCCCCACAAAATTTAGTGATTAACACACATTTGAGAGTAAATGAGAAACTTATCTTGGGGAAACAAGTCATCTTTTGGATTTTATTTCTGTCACAAACACTTTTTTTGAGCCACTAAAACTGATATCAGTATTTTTACTGCTGTTCAAACATTTCTCCACGACCCAACATTTAAAATTGGGTAATTTTCACTGATTCCATCTCAGTTATATAGAGCATAATCTAATGTAGAAGTTTGAAAATGCCGCCATGTGCCAGAAACTTTTCGTTTTCTTATTTTCATGCGAGCCCAAAAATTTCTCATAAAGATGGAAGAATTACTTACACGGAAAACCTTTGCGAATGTTGTCTTCCCATTGTCAACTAGCCGGGCGCCTGCATAGAAACTTGCTGCATAGACGGAAAACAGCAGGAAAAAGGAGAGCCCGAAACCAATTCCACTAATCACCCCTTGCCTTATTCCGGTCTTCATAGGGCCTTTACATTTCTCCTTGTAGAGTTCCATGACCTTCTCTTCCACACAAAAAGAAGCAACTGTTCTTATGCTCCCAACCGCATCACTAGCAACTTGACTTGCTTCCTCGTACATAATCTACAACCATTTTTCAGATTTGAACATGACAATGGCATGTTGAATTATTTTAAGCACAGCATATAACTATGATGTACCACAGCCAAAGGATAAAAGAATGCGTGTATTCACTATTGAATTGAATTGCAAAAATTTGTTTAGGGTGCATTTGGTTGCACCAAATATCATGATTAATCAGTGTAACTTGGTACAAATTTCATCATTTTTCATAAAAGTTGGTGGAACCAAACGTACCCTTGACAAAGTGGATATGATCATATTGTAATTCCTTAGTATTCATGGCAATGAACTAGGCTCCAAATTGCAAATAGATTAGTTTCAAGTCGGACTCGAAAGGAGCTTAGCTAGAGCTGAACATGAGTCGAGCTAGCTAGAAAAACTCGCTCGAACTGACTCGACTCGTGGACTGGATCGGGTCAATCTGAGTGGCTAAACCCATAGCTAAAAATAAAAAAAAAAACAAGTTGAGTTCGAGCTGGGTCATGCTACTTGACTCGATTCCAAGCTTGAACTCGGCTTGAACCCGACTCGAACTCGACTCGCTCGAATTAATATATATTTTATATTATATTATATTTATATATATATATATATATATATATATATATATATATATATATATATATATATATATATATATATATATATATTATAAAATAAAAATTTAAAACTTAAAAAGTTAAAACCCTACCTGACCTCCCTTTCCTTTTGCCCTACCTAACCTCCCTTTCCTTTTACCCTACCCGAGCGGCAACGAGCGGCGAGCATATAACATTTTGATTTTACCTTCCTTTTACCCAACAATGAACAATCTTGATTTTGTCATTTTAATGATTTTATTACGATTTTTAAAACATTTTAAAAAATTTCATATTACTTGAACTCAACTCGAATAGCTCGCTCGAACCTGCGAGTCGAGGCGAGGAAGACCGAATGGAGTTTGGGTCATGGTGGGGTTGAGCTGAGCCAAGCTTAGCCTAGCTCGACTCGTGTTCAGCTCTAAGCTTAGCTGCGGTTTGAGGGATACCTCTTCACTAGGAAGCATCACTAATTATTGTCATTTACTCTTGAATAAAATGAATGAAATCAATTCACTTGTGCATCCAACCGCATTCAAAAGAATTACTTTCGGAGTAACCAAACACCACAGAATCTCCTCCAGTGGGAAAATGTTTCCCAGAAACAAAGTCATGACACCTTTTAAAATTCCAGGGAGCCAAACAACCCTTTAATGTGAAACATCTCTATTTATAACTCCCTCCAAACTTCATGGGAATAACTCCCGACCTCTTATATTCGAGCAATATCTCCGTTACCGAATCTCTCTCTACATATGTTGGAAATGGAATTTACAGTTTCCATTGGTGCAAATCCAATCACCTCGATTTGAGATGAAAAGCTATTCCCATTGGTAGCAAATCGTTATCCATTAAGCAGGGGAAATGGTATTTAAGAAGAAGAAAGATTATGCTGCTACTCTTGCAAGAACGGACTAATTGGGTCAGCTACCTAGCCAACCTTCATAATTAAATGCTATCACTGTATGGATAGATCTCATTTTGAAAAGACCTATTACTGGAGAATTCATGGGTAGAGCCAAAGAGTGTGAACTGTATGGGTATAGCATGTGGGATCATTGGTTTGCACTCTAGTAGTGCCATTGGCCTTCAGTTTACCAGCATCAACATAGAGACAAGCCACCTATGATCTGCTTCTGCTTCAAGGCTTACTCATAAACCTACATCATGTATGATGATTTTGCATGAGTTCGAAAGCAAACCTTTGCATTTGCGGCGGATCCCTTGATGAATTTCATTTGGATCCATCCGTTGAGGCTCATCAGTGGTAGCATGGCTAAGATTATCAATGCCAATAGCCAATTTGCTTCGAAGGCAATGACCAGACCAGCTATAGCCGACGCAGAGTTCTGCACAAGCAGCGCAAGCGCGTCTCCAACCAGGCGGCGGACAGTTGCTGCATCAGCCGATAGCCTTGCACCGATCGCACCACTCGAGTTCTCAGCATCATCGAACCATGTGATCTCCATGTTCACCACCTTTTCAAATGACATCAACCGGATCCTTCTTATCAAACGGCATCCAGCCACGGCAAAGAAGTATGCTTGCGATGGGGAGACCACAAAAGATACAAAGGCAAGGGCAATAAACATCAACGACCAAAATCTGGAATCCTTCTGAAGTTTCGATGGAGGTTCGAAGAATGTCCGAACCATACCAGAAAGGAATACCCCAAACATGGGCAATATAATGCCATTGATAACCGCAGCAATGGTACCAAGGAGTAGCACTGGGATCTCTGGCTTGTTGAGATAGGCAAGGCGGTGTAGTGGAACATCACGTGCTGGCTGCAGCGGCATTGGACCGTCAGGCTCTGGTTGCACAGTTTCTTGGATGCCGAGCCCGGGAGGTAAACCGAACGGGACTGTGTATGACTGGCGACTGCTGTTTCCAATGGATGATCCCCGGCTTATGGATCGTCGGAAGGAGAAGCGTTGGCTCGACTGCCTGCCGGAATCCGATTTAATTTCCACTTTGTCTGGGTCGGTTACAGTTTGTTGTTCTGGCTCCCGGTTAACTTCTTGCAAGCGTATAAGCTGACAGTATGCTCCATTTGAATCCTTGAGTAGCTCTGAATGAGAACCTGATCAAATGACTCAGAGCTGAATTAGGTAGTTATGACAGTTATATCAGAACATGATATAAAACATCTATGGGTGTGTTTGATTGCACCAAATTTCAAATTTGATGAAATTTGGTGCAACCAAACGCACCCACATGTGAATTTTTATTAAGTTTCAAAAGAATTGGATGTTTTGTCATTTCGTTTTTCTTGAAACATGACAGCTAAAAATGGCATGCTTGAGCCATATCAAATCGATCTTACCTTTCTCAACAACTGATCCTCGATGAATCACGGCAATCATATCAGCATTCCTCACTGTGCTCAGGCGATGGGCGACAATGATAGTGGTTCGGTTGATCATGATCCTGTCTAGTGCCTCCTGCACGACCCGTTCGGACTCTGCATCGAGTGCACTCGTGGCTTCGTCTAGAAGAAGTATTCTTGGGTCTTTTAGAATTGCTCTGGCTATGGCAATTCTCTGCTTCTGTCCCCCGGACAATTGAGTTCCATGCTCACCAACCAGTGTGTCAAGACCCTGAATATACGGTATTTCAATAGCAGAAGAGGTAAGTATCCATTCTCCTCCCTTAAATCAACTGCAATTTGTATATAAGAAACCATGACCAAGGTACAGATTCTGTCAGTAGCTTTTACACAAAGCTGTGACTATTGTGCAATTTACTTTTATGAGCTGAGGTACCCCAAACTCTTTTTTGTAAATGGGTGTAGATCCAATAGTTCAGGGGGTGTTTGGAAGTACTATTGGATTGAATTTCAATAAATATAACTGCAATTTGAGCTGCTATCTCATGATGAATGATGGAAAATATCATTAAAAATTTTCTTTCCTCTTGATCAAGGGTGCATTATATTTCACCAAATATCATGATATTTCATGACATTTGGTGCAACCAAATGCAGCATAAGTTAAATCTCGTAATTCGGTTCATTTGTGTCCAAATGCAGGCTAAGTTACAGTTAAGTGGAGATGAACATTTACAAAATTCTTTCAGTTAGAAACTTCAGCTATTTCACAATTTTATTTTCACCAGTCCAACTTAAAATGAAGCCAACTGCAATTTGGGACTCGTTTCACCTCTTATTCGAAGTGCGACTAACCCAATTTTGGAAATGGTTTCAATGACAAGAAGAAATGTTTTCAATCACAAGAAAAGCTGAAATACTAGTAACCTGAGGCATTTTGTCTATGAAATTTGCAGCATTGGCAAGCTCAGCTGCAGCTCTGATCTCTTCAATGGTTGCGTCATCCTTACTGTAGGCAATGTTATCTCTAATGCTACAAGTAAACAGCACCGGTTCCTGGCTAACAAGCCCGATTTTCCCTCTGATCCATCTCAGCTGGAACTCCTTGAGATTTATACCATCTATCAGTACTTCGCCAGCTTGCGGGTCGTAAAACCTCTCTATCAGACTGATCACTGTAGACTTCCCGCTACCACTCTCTCCTACTAAAGCTGCAGTGGTGCCACTGGGTATAGAAAGAAAGAACCCAGAGAATATTTGCTCGTCGGGTCTGGCTGGGTAGCTGAAATAAACATCCCTTAATTCAATCTCTCCTAGAACATCGCCCAGTTTCCGCCCACTGTCGTCATATGCATCTATCTCTGACTTCCGCTTGATTGTTGCGAACATCTTGAATGCTGCCGCCTGTCCTGCTGCAAATGCAGTCATGCATGGAGATGCCTGCCCAAGAGACCTGAATCATCCAAGTACAAAACCATCGAACAACATCTCTCTCAAAATTTCAACAAACTGAAAGATAATCATAAATAACCACATGCATACATTCATGTAGGAATATACACACACATACATGTTACTGATCAGTTGTGCTAAAAGCTCGAGGTGTTAGGGAATGGTAGAACAATGTTTATGAGGGGGTTTTCCGGTGCCTCCAACACCTCCCCTCACGTGAAGGCACTATATTGGGCTCTGCACGTGATACTCTGGGCTTAGATAATACTGGATGCCCATAATACCGAATTTTGCAAACCCGGGGACTTGAACACCAGACGTCCTGCTCTGACACCATATTACTGACTGGTTGCGCTAAAAGCTTGAGCGGTTAGGGAATGGTAGAACAACGTATATCAGGGGGTTTGCTGACGCCTCCAACAATACACAGATGTGTAAAATGTGCATATATAGTGAGCTTTACCACAAAGTCTGATTATCTACCAACACAATATATATATATATATATATATATATATATATATATATATATATATATATATATATATATATATATATATATATATATATATATATATATATATATATATAAACCATATTTTGATTTGGGGGCTGAAATGCTACTTCTTGGATGGTCTTTGAAAATTGTGCCTGCCCCAAAGATATCGCCATTTGGGTGTTTATCCGAATCACCATTGATATCAGATCCAATGATTGCTTGGGTCACATCCAAACAGCTACTAAATAAGTTTCATTACTCTAGGGATCCAAAAGGAATGTCTGGATGAATACATGTCTAATCACGTTTGAATTGGACAGCTGAACATGGTTGTTTGGAGTTACACAATTTGATTAAGGACTTAACGGAACCTTCTTTTTATTTTTTTTATAAACTTAAAGAAAGTAGAGTTCGAAACTGACATGGAGCCTGTCATGATTGAAAACATTATGTTCATCACGTGGCCACCCGTATATCCTTTTTCCAATATCATCTTCGAACCGAACCATACGGCCAAAGCATAGCTGCAAAATATAATGAACAGAGCCAAACCAACACCAAAACCAGAAGCCAACCCCTCTTGAACACCAGAACTACAAGCCATCTTCAGCAACTTGTCGTATTTATCTATAGCTTGCTTCTCCCCAGTGAATGATGCGACCTGAGGAACCATGTCAATTATGCTTTTGCAAAATATAAGACAGTGACTTCAGCCAAGTTTGGATGCAAAATTGAATTGAATTGTAATATTTCAATTGAAGAAAGCGGAAATGACCAAGTTGGGACTCGCCCCGCCCCACTCATTATGACAGACTAGCCCTCAAATTGCAATTAAGATCAGTTCAAATGCAAGGAACTGAAAGTTGGGGTTTGTTCATCATTGCATATAAAAATGGTGCTAACTCCACTTTGGTCATATCTTCTATATTGAATTAGATTATTGCAATTCAGTTAAATTGAGAATCCAAACTCACCATAAGATGCTTATGTTTAGGGATTTTGTAGACTTATCTGTCATGCTGTGAAAATTACCTACCGTTCTAATTGATCCGATTGTCTGTTCTACAACTACTCCTGCTTCTGAGTATGCTGTTTGCCCACGGGAAGCCATCTTTGTTATAATGGTAGAAATAAGTGCACTAGCAATCACAAGAAGAGGAATAGCTGATAGCATAACAATGGTAAGAAGCCATCCTTGGACAAATGCTATCGCAAAGCCTCCTATGAATGTCGATATAAGCTGTATGAACTTACCAACCTGTAAAAACAAAATGAAAAAAGGATGGTGCTTAGCAATCTCTTGACAAAACTAAAAGACGAAGAGCAATCAGACTGATGGGCGAGAAACATCAGTTCATATGTACAAATTGCAAATGACTAGACTAGATTAAACCCACAACGCATCTATGGCTGCATTTGGTTTCAGTATTCAATAAAACCAGTTGTTGATGATCGATATGAACATCAGGAGTCGTCCCGTAATAAAATCAGTTGTTGCTGATACCTCCTCCTTAGTTCCTTCTTCCATAACCCGAGCTTGGAGAAAGGAGAGATAAAAGGGCCCTATGGAGAATGTTTAGGCTGTGTTTGGTTGTAGCAAATTTCATGAAATTTTGCACCAAATTAGACATTGATCATGAAATATCATGATATTTGGTGGAACCAAATGCACACTAAATTATAAATGACTAAATTGTGATTACTTCCGTTCGTATTAATATTGAGGGACTACGCTTGCAAACTGCAACTGTGTTACTTTTGGACTTCAAAGGAATGCAATTACAATCTGAAGGTTACTTCCTCATCATCGATGTTAGGAAATCTCACTAAAAGCTCTGGTAATATCCTCTTGAAAAATCAATGTGCATGCAAACATACCCTTAAAACTGAAAATTACATCCTCTATTCCTCTATTGATCCAAGCTAATAATAATAAACAATGGCTTTCTTGATGCCATTTACAATCAGTTGAGCTCTAGTGGTAGAAATCAGTTGTATCCTTTTTAGAATAAATGGTTAACATTGACTTGGGTTAGCTCCTTAACTATCAATTTTTTTTTCCAAATTCCCTTCTCATGCTCTTCTTCAATACCATGGTATCAGAGCTAGGGTTTCTACATATTACCGATTCAAATAAGCAGGAATTCTAATAGTACCTTCTCACCCATGGCATCTTGAATAAGAACCGTATCTCCCGACATCCTCCCAACAACTTCTCCTGCATTTGTTTCCTTGTCGAAGAATGCAATGTCTTGTCTTAGTATGGTTTTGAGGTATAAATTCCTTACTCGGGCCGCCTGCCTTTCCCCGGTGACCACCCAACAAGCCACCTCTAACAAAGAACAAACATGGGTTTTCTTAGTCAAGTTCTCATTAGGTCGGCCATTTTGCAAGTGTATATGAAAAAAAAACCAGTAACTTACGGAAGAATGAAGCCAAGCCGGCCCCCACACCCAAATAAACAAATCTCACAGATACCTGAACCATAAGCAGATCCCACCATAACAAATTTATTATTTGAATAACCATCAAGGGCCTGTTTGGTTGCAACTTAAAAATGGGTTCATCTCATTTTAGTCAATTGAAATTTTGTATTAGATCATATTTCTTTTTGGTAAGGATTAAAAATAATCTTAATAACCAACAATCGTGATCTCTAATACATAATTACAATTAACTAAAATGAGGTGAATTCATTTTTATGTTTCACCCAAGTAGGCCCTATAATGTTAAAACCAATTTCCCATTCATACCTAATAGGATGCAAGAGAAAACAGAATCCAATAAGAAAACACAATCTGATTTTCCAGTGGGAAAACTAGGAAATTTTTCATTACATTCGAACAAGGAATGATACTACGATACATAAGCTTCATAGGAGTTTCATGAAGTATGTACTAAAAAGTCCAAAACATCTCTGATTTGGGGATTGGCCACCATCATGTGGGTTGCCATAGCTCAAAAGGCCAGCAAGACTATGGAAGACATCTGATTTGTGGACTGCAAAATGGATGCTTAACTTAAAAATGGGCAAAATTCACTACTCTTGGATGGTGCGAGCTGTCGAATCACTACGATTTTTGGACTATGGACCATCCACATGGTGGCCCATCAGATGAATTGTCCAGATGACGACAAATTTTTGTGAGAAATGCCCATCATGGTAGGATTCTCTATTTGAATGTCCAGGAATGATAGCGAAAAAAGGTCAAAACAGACATACAAAGGAAAAAAAAAAATCTGGATCCATATCTCCAATAAAAAACAGGATGCATGAATCTAGATAAATAGTGCTGAAGAGCTTTCAAAGCCTGTAGAAAGGTAACGATCGAATTGTCTAGTTGTGAGGAATTTGTAAGTACTTGTGATTCCCATCACTCAAAATTCACAATATAGCTAGAGCTAATTTAGTAGAGACAGAGAAACCAGTAGGAAAACTGTAATAGAACCCTTGATTGGTTCACTTCAGTGATGGATCTGGGCCGTGCCAATTAGTGGCCACCTCTTCGATGAGCCATAATACAAAAAACCCATTTTTGAACTGTCACAAAAAGTTTCCACCAACGGTCCGAAAACAAAAAAAAATCCATGGATTGAATGGTAAGAAAATGCCAAACTATGCAGTTTCTTGCAGTTGCTCCATCAATTAGGTGGCCTATTAGATGATCGGTCTGTTACTGACCGGTTGCACTAAAAGCTCGAGCTGTTAGGGAAGCTGTTAGGGAATGGCAGAACGATGTATATCAGCTCCAACAACTCCCCTCACGTGCAGGCAGTATACTGGCCCTGCACGTGATACTTTGGGCTGATACAATACCGGATGCCCTATAATACCGAATTTTGCAAACCCCGGGACTTGAACACCGGACGTCCTGCTCTGATACCATGTTACTGACCAGTTGCGCTAAAAGCTCGAGTTGTTAGGGAACGACAGAACAATGTATATCAGGGGGTTTGCTGACGCCTCCAACACGGTCTGGATTGGTCAACAAGTTCCAATCATACTCATCCAGCCTCAAAGAACAACTCAGGGTTTCCCAGCAGTTACACATACCTTGGAAATTGCATGAACCATTTTTTCAGTGTCTGTGTTTTCCCCAAAAGAGTTAACCATCTGACCAAAGACAACAGTCATGAGGGGTGTAGCGATCCCGTTCCCAACAGCCGCAACCGTGCCCACAATCATCAAAATGAAGTCCATGGTGTCCGCAAACGAGAAGAGCTTGTAAAACGGAACACTATTCTTTCTCTCTTCTTCTCCTTCGCTCTTCTTGGAGTCTTCTTGATATTCCGCCTTTCCAGAGTCTGCACTGGTGTCTGTTGCTGGTATATTGCTCGTAGATGCAGATTGACATGTGCTGACACCATTGTCCAATCGTGTCTCCTCGGACATGTTATCGACCGCTGGACTAGTGATCTTCTTTCCTCCTTCAGGGAAGTCACTCTATTTTAATGCAATTCAAGACCTCTCTATCTGCATTTGAAACTCGCATCATATGAAAAAAGATTTTTTACTGAAAAAAGTCAGAGAAGGAAGGAAGAATCTTGATCTAATTACTCCAAAAACCTGTTCATATCAAGCTTCTGAAGAGAAGGATTCTGTCAACTACGACTTACCATGATTGCTCGCAAGCTGTAACTGCTACATAAATTCCACAAACAAAAGATAGCAACTATATGGAAAGTCGCAGATTCCACTATTTCAAAAAAAAAAAATCCAACTACAGGTAAAAAAGATGAAGAAAAGAAAAAGGGAGAAGTAGAAAATGAACTTCTTTTAATATATATAAGCAGAATTTCTACAATTTCTCTAGCAATAACATTCATAGACATGTTGGAAGGCCGACATCGCATATCTATCTATCAATACCCAACGAAGATTAGTAAAATCCAATCAACGATATAGAGATGAAGAAAATCTGGACATGACCCATGATCTTTTTTCAAACAAAATATGAATTCAATGGCTGAAGTGAGCTAGATCTCCTGAAAAATGCGGCAATCACACGTTAACATGTATGAACAAAACCAAGAAGACCAATGAAGATTACAAATCCTTTCAGTTACAAAAAAAAAAAACCATATTTTTCTACAACTTGAATGCCAACTCCACAATCTCCACCGAAAGGTGGTAGGATTAACAACAACATATAACATTCAATAACAAGGCATCGTGAAAAACACAAACGAACTAAACGCAAAAGCAGGAAATCAAAATCAAAGCAGCGAAGATTATAAACCGTGCGAGCAATAACTCAACAAAAGATCAAATGGGTGATTGAATTCACGCCTTTGGATTAATGGGCACTCGAAATACTGAAATGTTTATCTGCTAACCTGATTGAAATTTCAGTGAAACATCGGTCTATCCAAAAACATGACTATGTTTCTTGCCTCAGAGATTGAAGTTCACTGAAAGGTTGGTAATGCTTAATAAAGCCGTTTGGAGTGTAGAAATTACTATAATGCCTTCATCTTCTAATAAAATGGAGAAGACTACAGGAATATTTCGCTGATCTTTCTTGAGTAGTGGTGTCTTGTCCACTGTCCATGTGGCATAAATGTACATTAATCCAGACCATCCAAATTGCTGGAGTTGTTGTGGATGGACTATAGTCCAATCATCCTGACGAAAAACACTGAGGTCATTGTATGGTGGAGGATTACCTAGTCTCAACACTGAGGTCAAGGTATCGAATCCCAAGGTACGGGGTGGCTAACATTGCGGGGTGGCTAACATTGCACGGTGACTAACAGAGTGGATGTGTGTATTAACAGTGGGATGTGTGTACTAACCAAAAAAAACAAAAAAAAATATGCTCATTGTATGGTGATGAATTTTGGCCGTCTGAATGGTGGTCTTAGTGTTTACACCTGGCCTATCACAATCCATGTTGCTCAGTGAAAAGCTGCCCCATATCAGCACTCATATGCAAATGACAGAGGAAATCGTACCCATGCCAGAGAGAAACCGATCCACGAAAAGGGGAAATCTCCTTAAGATGATCAATATTTTCTCGGAGGTAGCAGAGAATTATAACGATTACCAAAAATCCATCTGGAATTAGAAGAAAATCAAATCACCATGCATCATACAGCAAGGAATCCAAATCCTGCTAGGACACGGCTGATGCGCAATCGAAGATTCACACGGAAATTGCAGCACGGTTATCACCCTCCTAGAAGTCCATAAAAGCAACACTCGAAGAAGAGCTTGAGTCTATTACACAATTAATTTTTTTACAACGCAACGTTGTTTATCCTTAGTTTAGCCTCTAAACTTGGATATTTTACTTCTATCCAGCCACGATGTGGCAATCTCGTAATCCTTAATTTAGATCCACTACTATCTAGTGCCATCGCTCCAATATGCCCTAAGAGTAGGTTAAATATCCATAACCATCGTAGTTGGATCCTGATTACCGAGTCCTTACTTGGTAGATCACTAATCTACTCCTTTACACCATGACCATCTCACAATTGTCTGATATTTTTTCACGGCCATTTTACTAACAGAAGCAATTGTAGGTATTTATTTTCTTCTCTAGTTGGTTTATTTATTTTCCACTGATTATACTGTTCTTACATACAAATCAATAAAATCAACAATCAGCCTTATTTTTTATTCATTATTAACTTATTGAGAAACCTAATATGCTATCACCATTGAAAAAAAAAGTTTTTAGTTCAAGGTAAAAGGAACACATTCTAACAGACTAATCATCTTTTTCTTAAATTTCCTGATCACTATAACAATTGGAGGCTGAACAATAGATCAATTTTTACAAGTCTAATCCTAATCCATCTAGTTTAGCGCTAGGGGTCATAAGTGTTTAATTAATTCGAGTCAAATACAATTCTGACGCACCATTCCTAATCACACACGTTTAACCAAATTCAGACATAACACATGTAGCCACGTATCCGGATTCAACATCAACACACTTAGCATGAACAGTATCATGTCATTTAATTAATGAGAAACGATATCTGATATCTTATTGGGCATTTTTCCAGCCAGCAAGTCACACGTGTACAATATCCAACCCATGAAAAATGTGGGCCACACCATGATGATGATCACCTAAAAATTAGGTTGTCCACTTATCAGCGCGACGCAACATCAAATTGGTATGACTTACTGTACTGGTGTGGGCCACCCAATGAGTGGATAAGCCTTATTTTCATATCGGCTGCTTCATGGTGTGGCCCACCAATTTGCACTGGTTGGGTATTCTAGAAATGTGATATATTGGCGGGAAAAAAAAAAAAAGAAACAAAAAAAGAATGGCTGCATGAGAAGTTCTGAATCTTCTGATAAAGCCGACGGTCAAAAACCGGTTTTAAACCATTCTTGGATTCTCCCTACTTTTTGACGGTGATGATTAACCGAAGAAGAAAACATCTTGATTAGTTAAATCCAAAGAGAAAATATGGTTTTATTTATTTATTTTAATTACACGTGTCTTTTCTAGAACGATTACGACCACCTACTTCAGCTTACTTACAAACATGCAATCAGACAATTACGTTTCCAAAACCTACTAATTTTGTCTTATTAATTGTAATCACTTTATCATTTTCTTTCTGAAAATGCTCATGTACAATGTTTTATATGAGAGCGGATTGGGTAAGGCAATGACCGTGGGCTCCATTTGATGTATCTGTTTTGTATATCCAAGCCGTCCATCAGTTTTGAATGATCATTTTAGGTATAAGACCAAAACTTAAGCAGATACAAAATCTCAGGTGGACCACACCACAGGAAACAGTGATGATTGAACGCCTATCATTAAAAATATTCTAGGGCCCACGGTAACGTTTATTTGCGATCCAACCTGTTGGTAAGTTTACAAAGACCTGGATGAAGCAGAAACGAAAATATCAGCTTGATCCTAAACTTTTGTGGCCCACAAGAAGTTTTTAATGGTGGCATTCGATCATCCCTGTTTCCTGTGGTATGGCCCACATGAGATTTGGATATGGTTCATTTATGGGCTCATGCACTAAAATGAGCTGGAAAAATGGATGGACGGAATGGATATACAACATATACATCAAGGTGGGCCCCACCGTTATGGCGTCACTGAATCCACTGTCCTTTTGTATGTTCAACTTACATTCGCCGGATCATCTGTGTCCGTCGAATGATCAAGTGCAAGCCTTTTATTGCAATTGTGGTGGAATCGACCTTTTGTGGACCCAAACTCCCTAGTTTAGCCATGGGCTCCAAAATCATGCCTATGCATGGCTTAGGTGCGCCACACCATAGGGAACAACTGAAAGGGCGTGCACTTTTCCTTCTCAACTGTTACTACTTATGTGGCCCACTTGAGTAATTGGCTTGAATTTTGGGTCCATCTATAAATGAACCAGTGATGGCGTACATAATGAGCGGAGCAGATATATGAACACGTTACGATGGGGCCCACACAACTCGTTTGCATTATACTTATGATAAAAACATTTGTTGCTCCATCATGCATATCGTGTAGGCATCTTAGCTGTAGAAAAGGTGGCCCCATCATAAAGATGAACTCATCATCTTCATCTCCTGAGTCTCATCTCAATTGATTGGGGTCAGCCACATGAAACTTATTCTCCCGCTTAGACCATAGATCATTAATGATCAACTGGCCTGTGAAAGCAAAATGGTCCATAATTCATCAAGGCGGGCTACACTATTAAAATAAATGGACAACCAATGATTTGACTTGATTTATTTGTGTGGCCCACCTAATTAGTGGATTGTCCCAATTTTCGCTGCCTGACATTTTGCCGAGGCATGTTCACCATGGGGCCTTGCCTAAAAAATGGCTAGATCTAGCTCATGTGTACCCCACTGACAGGTGTACAAAATGGAAAAACCGGTGGAAATCATTTGTAGCCTTGATGAACGGCTAGATCTAGCTCAACCTCTCATATTAGTGAGAATCAATTTACACATACTATAACTCAATTCCAAAATGGAAATATGGGTGTATGCAAAATCAATCAAGGTGGGACAGACATGGATTTTTAATCAATAAACATTATCATCATCATCTTCCTAGAAATGATCGGATGTAGGGTTATGATAGAGCCATTGTTTCCTGCCAATGCGCCACATGTGGAATATCCTATCCATACAAAAGGCTGACCACATCCTGCTGATCACCTATCATGAAAATCAGCCGGCTCCCATCCGCATTTCGAGCAGGACACAGCATTAATTGATATCAATGGACAGCCGATGGTATGACTCAGTGCACAGGCCGGGTCCACCCAAACTGTGGATTGGGCTGATTTTCGTATAAAGTGATCATCATGGTGTGGTCCACATTTTTGTACGGATAGGATATTCTACAAATGTGACAGGTGGGCAGAAAATGGTTGTATCTCAGTAGAAGGAACAAAGTAATAAAAAGTTTCAGATTGCAAATGCGAATGCGTTTGGAAGGATGCGGCGAGCAGCATTCTAAAGAGGCATGTTTGAGCTGGCCTTGCCTAAATCAGTACGTGTGGCATACATGTGGCATACATGCTTGATGATCTAGACCGTTCAAATAAATGGAGAGGCCCAATCTGGATGAATCGTAGCTTAAAAATCACATCAGCATCTGCAGTACTGATGTAATGGTTCGCTATTAGGTGGACAACTCATTAACGATCCGCTCCATTTCTAAAATTGCTCTTAAAATTGTAGCTGAAAAATGAAATGAAATTTAAAGGTTTGAAGAACATTACAATGTTGTTATCTTTAATAAGGTGATATTTATCTTTTGATAATAATAAAACGAGTTTGTATGAAAAAAAACAAGGAAATGTATCTCTACAATACAACAAACCAACACTCTCGTACTTTAGAAACTTCAGCATGAAAGATAAAAGACGGCGTCCATTGAATATAGAGGTGAACTAATATTTTAAGAGATGAATTTGGAAGATGTGACAATAGCAGCCACAGATCTGAAATACCAAAACTGATCATGGGCCATGGTTAGAAAAATGGAGAGAGCTTTTAGGCTTTTAGTGAGATTGGGGAATGATAATTTCCAAATGATCCATGAATGGATTTATATAGACAAGGATGGGTCACTTTGGGTAGCTCCTGAAATGATTATGGAGATGCTTTGAGTACCTTGTAGGTGGAGATTGCCTATGGTTGAAAGCTAGGTGGTTGCACAGTAATATTTATGAGAAATCTACTCCATTCATCCTTTTTCCCACTCGTGTTAGGCCGTGAACTTAAAAATGAAAAAGATCTAAAGCTAGAGTAGGCTACGTGACATGAAAAGGTAAGAAGGAAAAGCCTTAAGCTTGAAACCTTCTTGAGGCCCATTATGATGTTTTTATCTATCCAAATTGTTTACAAGGTTATTCTCATTGGGATGAACTAAAAACATAAAAATATTTTCTTAATTCAAAACTTCCATTGCCCTATGAATGTTTTAGCTGTGGGCATTCCATTCCAACTATTTGGATCTGCCTCATTTTTGGGCTCATGTCTTAAAATGACACGGAAAATGGATGGATGGGTTGGATTTCTCACAAACATTATGGTAGGCCGCACCTATCAGCCTACCAATCGCGCATCCATGGAAACCCATGTCTTTTTTTCTCATGTCTTTTTCGCATATGTACCACGAGGGAACACACTCCAGACCCTTGGCCCGGCGAGGAACGTAGTATTTAGCATATGACAGCAACATCTAAGCCATTCATCAGATCGAGATGACCATCTACACGACAAGGACGAGAGATAAAACTAGTCCACTCCTTAGGTGGGCCACAATATTGGAAATAGGCAAATAACCTAAAAAAAGCAATCTTTTTTCGGCCATCTAATTATTTCTTAAATTGTGGGGGACCGAATGGGTGGACCTGATTGGATCTTCAGATTAGGGCTATCTCGGGTGCATCCCACTTTACATCAATGGTTGGGATCATCAAAATATAAGCCCTACGTGCACAAAATCCAACACACTCAATTAACAGACGACAGTGACTAATCCCACCTTTAAATCTCATCCCCTACCCATGGTATCCAGACCATCCGACGATTGTTACCCTCCGGCTGCAGGCAATCAAATGGACGGTTAAAATGAAATGAAAATATTTCAAATTCAACAGCAAATATGTATGATTGAGATTAATAGGAGGTGCATGCTCCATCCGCAGTGGGACCCACATTTACAGTTGAGTGTAAATAGTTTTAGCCCAACCAAGATTAACCCAATTTCATATGTACCTCTTGTCTCCAACCAGTGTAAATAGCTTTGGCCTAGCCCAACCAAGATTAACCCAATTTCATATGTACCTCTTATCTCCAACCAATGTCATTATAATCATCGCCCATTGGGAAACCCATGCAAGATGAATGTAGACTATTCATTTTGGTATCTTATAATTATTTGTCATGTATTTATGGACCACTTGATCATAAGATAAATAAGGAGCATTTAGGTAGGAAATAAGAATTTTATCCATTTTCAAGTTGACTTGGTTGTGCCTACGTCAAATATTTTTGGACTCGGGCTTGGGCCCACTGAGCTAGGCCCATGTTGGGCGTGGGCGCGATTTTGGTGTGGGTCCGTAAATGTTGGGCTAAGCCAGGTTTAGGTCAAACCTGACCCATTGACATCCTTACTTGTGTATTTAGGAGAGAGGGAGAAAGTGAGAAATGTATTAGTACAATTAAGGGATTAAAAGGAAATTTTATAAATAAAAAAAAACCACCCACTTACCATATAATTTACATTATGGTACTTTTTCCAAAGAGGTTTTCAATAAGTTGTTCTTCGTTAAAATGACAATAGCACTCTCTCAATGAGGAGTGTCTCCTACTAGCAAAGAGGTCAGTGACTCGAGTTGGTACCACTATGACCGTTAGGTGTGTCCTCCCATGTTAGGCCTATGAATGAAAAATAAATAAAAGAATCAACCCAATTCATAATTTAGGTAGACTTCATGATTGAAGATAGTGTAAATTAAGGGCAACATTTACCCTCCAAACCGTCTTCCTTAGTGCATCCCACCTAAATCATCAAAGGCCACGCTATGGGCAAATAGTTTGAATGGTGACACTTGCCCTATCCATGGTTTTTAATCGTGTGGCTTACTTGAATCACAGATGAAGCTTATTTTTTGTGTTGTGCCTGAAATGGGTGAAATTCACATAAACATTAGGTGGGGTTGACTCAAGCCACCGACCCCTTGCTTGCAAGATACCATCACTCTAGGTTAGGAGGGCATTTTTGTTATTTTAACAAAGAATAACTCAATCTAACTTCCGTTATGAAATCAAACAGAATGTACTCTTATTATAATTACTTGAATTATTGTGTAAGCTTAATGAAAACCTTTTTTAAAAAGGTACTGGAATGTAAGTTCTATAATAAGTAGGTAATTTTTTTTCTCTTAAATTTCTTCAAAACTAATCAACTTTGGACGGTTATTTTTTTAAAACATTAAGTACTGAAAAAAAAAAAGAAGACATTTTCATTCTCTATTGCCTAACCAAACATCGTTAAAAAAAGAGTTAGCCGTTTATTTTTAAGGAAGTTTTATAAAAATACTACCTGATTTCATAGAATACCTGTTTCAATTTTGTTTTTCAGTGAACTGCCTCAGTAAGAGTAAGTTTCATTTAGCTACCTCCTGTTATATTTGCTAACAGTAGTTTTTTTTTTTTTTAATTGATAAAACTGCACTTCTAAAGAGAATGCCCTTCTTCCACAAACAATGTTAACAAATCAGGGGCAAGAATTGTTCTGGCAATCTTATTTAGAAATTTAGGGTTTAGTACATTGATTTCCACAATCAATCAAGTAGGCCGCACTGTATGAGCAGTTGAAATAGGCATACCCACCATTAGTTTTGTGCATGGCCCAATGCAATATTTATGTGGCTGACAATCCACTCATCTGATGTTCTCCATCAAGTTGAAATAATTACCCAAATATTAGAAAAACATGAGCTGAGGTGGCTGATGGACACTATGGATCTCATGAAAGTTCACACACTTGGCAATGGGTTACTGCTTAAGGCCTGTTTGATAGTTATGAATGCTGGTAAATTAGTGGTAAAAGCATAATGATGGATTTCGCGAGGTGTTTGAAAGAGACTGAATTTGCACATCCACGTGGCAAATTTCAACCTCCTCCCAAAAAAAAAAATTGTAGGCCTCACCAAGATGTACATATTTTATCCACACTAATTCATTTTTTCAAATTATTTTAATGCATGAGCCCAAAAATGAGGCAAATCCAATGTTCAAGTGGACTGCATCATAGAAGAAAACAATGGATTCAAGGGCGGACATTTTTCTACTGTTAGTACACCTCACCCCTATTGTTAGTCACACCGCAATATTAGCCACCCCTACGTGAGAATCGATACCAAGAGCTAGTGTTGAAACGAGGTTATCTTCACTCTGTTTACCACTTGTTTCATAACTATTATGATTTACCAACTTGTTTTGAAGGATCTTATTTACGTTGTGCCAATAAATTACCCTAGCTGTCATTATTCTTACAGTTTAGTCTTCTCATTTAATCAAGAGACAATGCCGAATAAACAGTCATATTTGGTTGAATTTCATAAAAGACGATGCTTTTAAACTCTCTTAAAATCCGCTAAAAGTTTTTAAATATGATAAAAAAAACTACTCATTTTGACTTTGAGCAATAGGTGTCACAAAGTTCCATCTATTATATTTTAAAAAGACAATTATACCCTCTTTAACAATTTTTTCCTTGTGTAAGAGTCACAGAATCCACTCCAATGGTGGACCACGTCGTGGGCTCAACAATCATGCATTTGTTTGATCCATGTTGACCATCCTTAGTAGATCATGATTTGAGGGCATGAGCCCGAAAATGAAAAGATCCAAATTTCAGGCAAACCCCATGAGAGTTAATCGTGGCAATTAAATTCTATTGTTAAAAAATTTTAAGGCTCATTGTAATTCTTTTTTTTTTTTTTCCACTCAATGTGCTTGGGCCTTAAGAAGTTATTAAGGGTAAGCGTTCAATCTCTTCCATTTCTTATGGTATGGTCTCCTTGAGAATTGGATTTGCCTCATGTTTAGGCCCATACCCTAAAATTACCTTGCAAAATAGATAGACGGTGTGGATGCACTACATACATCATGATGGGGCCACAAATTTTGAAATCCCAAAGGAGAATGTGGTGCTGGAGGAGCGCCGCTTGGCAGAGATAGCGGAACAGCACGTGCAGATAGATATCCAGGGAAAGGCTTTCTTATGTAGGAAAAGTATGTGAGGTCCATGATGATCTTTGTTAGAAATCCAATCTGTTCATCCCTTTTGGAAGTTCATTTTTTAACATTCATAAAAAAATGATCTAGATCCAAGAATTAAGTGGGCCACACGAGAGGAAACAATGGGGATTGAAATATTTACATGACCACAAAAGTTTTGTATTAGAATAAGTTTTTTGTGTTTTTTAGTTCATACCAATGGGAATGACTCTATAAATGGTTTGGATGGCATATAAACACCAATATGGAGCATAGGAAAGTTTCGACAGTATGCATTTCTTTTCCCAGGTTTTCCTCTCGTATGGCTCACTTTTAACTTCGATCCGACTCAATTTTGGTCACATGTTCTAAACTTATGTTGCAAAACATATGAACGGGGTGGATTACACACAAACATCACAATGGGCCTCACTAACTTCCCAGCCTCGGAATTCCTACTGAAGGCTTTTGCGGGAAATGCGGATTGCCTGTGACGCTGCTAATAGCCACTTAGCTATTAGATATGTGTGTTTCATCCACACTGTTGATCTATTTTTTGAGATCATTTTAGGGAATGATCCAGAAAAATGAGACAGAAACAAATCTCAAGTGGGCCATACAACAAGAAAACAGTGGCCATGGAATGCCCACCATTAAAAACTTCCTAGAGCCCACTATAACATTTATTGTCCATCTAACTGGTTGATTAGGTCACAAAGACCTGGATGAAGGGAAAACACAAATATCAGCTTCATCCAAAACTTTTGTGCCCCAGGAAGTTTTTAATGGTGGGCACTCAATCACCTCTGTTTCCTGTGGTGTGGTCCACGGATCTGCCTCATTTTTATGCTTGTTCTATAAAGTGGTCTGAAAAAATGGATGGACAACATGGATAAAACGCATACATCATGGTGGGGCCCATAGAGCATTGTCCAATAGCTACTTGCTATTGAGAGCATGTAGACACTCTGCATCGGTCCAGATCCAGCGATGTGGGTGGGACCTAACAGTAGGCCCCACCTTGATGTATCATGTGTTGGTGTGGCCCCAGGAAGATTTCAATGATGGTGAGGGAGTCAGATGACATTTGTAGATAGGGTGGTGAGGTTGGTGCATTCGGGCATTCAGGCATGAGAGAGGGAGCACCAGATGTGTTTTTCGGATATTATTTTCTAAGGTAAAAATGTCTTTTAAAAAATACAATATCCATAAGTAAACGGTATAAGATGGGCCTTTTTTAGCTAACAAAGGAAACCTTAGGCATGTTTTAGGAAAGAGATTAAAAGTAAGCTTATTTCTAGAATTCAACTAAAATATAAACTATGGCATTGTCAATTTAATCATTTTTTCAAAGTGAATTCTTGAAAAGGTTAGTAGATGTGGTTATCATAGAGGGGGTGTTTTTTCATATTTACCAGAATGGAGGGCAGTTTTGTCAATTACAAAAAATCAGCCACTTTTGTCAAAGAGGCCCCGTGCCCCAGCACCTAGGATGTCCATGGTAACTGGACTGTGTGGGGCCATCCTGATGTATGTGTTTTATCCACACCACTCATCTATTTTGCCAACTTATTTTTAAGTCATGAGCTGAAAATTGAAGCATATCCAAAGCTCAAGTGGATAATACCAGGAGAAACAGTGGGGATAATGACATCTACTGTTGAAACCTTCATGGGCAGGCGCTACCATGATGTTTATTTGCCATCCAACCTATTCTTAAGGTCACATGAACCTAGATGAAGGGAAAACACAAATATCAGTTCAATCCAAAACTTCTATGGCCCACGAAGTTCATTAATGTAGGTGTCCAATCCATATTATCTCCAAGTCTTTATCTTTGGACGTGCTTCAATTTTGGGCTCATGCCCTCGAGCTGGCAAAATGGATAGACGGCGTGGATAAAACACATACATCACGATGGGCCCATTGCAGTCCGGTCACCAGGATACCGGTGGTGGTGTTGGGGTCACACCAAGCAATCCGTTCCCTTTTCACAGTCGTTAGGAAAAGCTAGAGTATTTCAGGAGCTGATTAGGTGAGACCTCGAATCCACCACGGTGGGTGGGACCCTGTGGGCCCTGATGTATTTGACTACATCCACGCCGTTCATCCGTACTGAAAAGCTCATTTAAAGGCATGACCAAAAAAATAAGCGGTTCCAAATCCCAGATGGACCATAGTACAGGAAACACCGGTGATTGACCATTAAAAACTTCTTGTGGGCCACGAAAGCTTTGGATCAAGATGATATTTGTGTGGTCTCTTCATCTAGTTGTTTGTGACCTTATCAACAGGTTGGATTGAAAATAAATATTCTGGTGAAATCCATGCAATTTTTAATGGAGTGGATTCAGTCAAGACTGTTTCCTGTGGTGTGGTCCACCTAAGATTTGAGTCAGCTTTGGTTTTTGGATCATGCCCTAAAATGAGCTTTAACAATGGTTGGACGGTGTTGATTTAAGGCACATACATCACTGTGAGCCCCACAGTGGATCCGGCATCTTACCCAATTCGCTCCCTAGTATTTGTACAAATCCCTCTTGGGGAACGAGGATTAGGTGGATCCAAACAGCCCCAAAGTCCAGTCAATCTCCGATACTCTGGTAGAGTGTGATGTTTGATATGCAGGCATTTGGATGGATGAATTATAGCAAATATTAACTCAATTTAAACCATTCAAATTGTAGGAATTACCGTCATAGAACAGCTTCCAAAACTCAGGTTGATTGAACAATCTTAACCTTTGATTATAGAAAAATTCGGGCCGTTGACGGCTTTCATCTAGAACATCCATCAACTGTAATTTAGTCAGATTAGCTTTACTTTTATGAGCCATCTATCTTAGGCCCATGATTTCAACCGTCTGATTCACGTTCGACTTCTGCATTTTTTAAGGCCTGAGTATCAACCATCACACTCTACCAGAGCATCAAAGTTCTTCTCCACTTATTGTCAAAGTGGAAGCTTACTAGCTGAACTGATATTTGATATAAGCTTTGGTACTCTGGCAGAGTGCGGGTGATGATAAGCTTGCACTTAGAAATTACTTCGAAATTGAATGAACGGAATACAATTAATTCAAATTAAACTGTCCAAATTATGCGTACCAGTTTATAGTGTATCATGAACCAAAACTTACGGTTATTTGATTATATTACAATCAGATTGGTGGACTTTTATTGGACGGCTGAAAAAGAAAATGATCCAACGGTCTTATTTCAATACACAAAGTTCCACGAATCAATGGTTAGGATTTCTCAACCAATCTGATTTTGGGTCTCTGACGTAGTGGGTTCCACAATTGAGTCGGTTTAATTTGAGTTAATATGTACCACGTGTACGGGTGCGTGAGTATCAAGCTTCCTACTCTGCCAGAGTATCAAAAAAACTCCCCATGTCATTTTACTCTGTCTCTCCTTTCATAAAGAAAACCTCTTTAGGTAGTAACTTCAGCAGATATTACGCTTACTGTGGGGACCACATTGATGATGTGTTGTATATCCAGTCAGTCCATCCATTTTCTCAGACCATTTTAATAGTCATTCCCAAAACTTAAGCATATACAAAACTTAAGTAGACCACACCAAGGAAACAGTGGTGATTGAGTGTCTCACCATTAAAATTTTAAAAGGGTCCGTCGTAAGGTGTTTGTAATTTTTATTTTCCATCTAACCTGTTGATAGTGTCAATAATACCTGGATGAAGGTAAAATACATATATCAGATTGATCCAAAACTTTTTTGGCCCACAAAAAGTTTTTAATTGCGATTTATCACTGTTTCTAGTGGTATGGTCCACCTGAGATTTTAATCTTATTAATTTTTGGGATTGAATACTAACATGGTCTGTCGAAACGGATGGACGGCGTGGATGTATAAAAAATACATCAATGTGGGCCCCACACGGTTAGGGTAACATCCACTTAGCTGTTACTCGGGTAACAGCTAGGTCCCTTGTGAAGTGGTGAAAATGGTTAGGGTAGTGGCACACGTGTCAAAAGCAGTAGTTGGCACGAGGACAATGACATTACAAGAAATTTCACACGTGCAAGCGATCCTTACCAATGATCAGGTGGGGCCAGCAACCCAATAGCCCGGAACCAACCCCAACGGACCATCTAATGGTTGGATCAACCTGATATTTGGGCCAGAGCCTCCTCGTTTTCCACGTGGAAACAGTTTTTGCGAATATCCTTTTTCAATCCTCTTCGCGCGAATCTCCACGCTACGGGAAATCCTGTTGGTGGGGCCACGGTCAATTCGCGTCACTTATCTATTGCGCCGCGCAAGTGCACTACGATCGAAGATACCCTTGGGAATCTTAAAAGTGGGGCCCGCTGTCTGCTGTTGGATGGTGATTGACCATGACTTTGAAACGTGTCTCTTACACTAGAAGATCTAACCATCCAATATTTGCCATTTTCTGCACTGAACGTAGATTAGGGTTTGTGCTCTTTTCCTAGCTGGGCCCACTTATCCAAGGGTTGGGATTTCAGGCTGTCCGGTCAGGGCAGGCAAACTAGGATCATACCACCGTTCCTGTCCTTCTCCACGGGGTATCCTCTCCGTCCAGCACATAAGCCCCAAAAGATGAAGCAGATCTGAAACTCAAGTGGGCCACACGTAAGTAAACGGTGGGAATGAAAATGCCCACCTTGACGTTTATTTGCTATTTAAATCATTCACAACTGAAAAAACAAATATCAACCTCCTCGAAAACTTTCTTAGCAACGACAAGGTTTTAATGGTAGGCGTTCAATCCCTACTATTTTCACTATAGTGTGCCCCACATATAGTGTGCCCCACATAAGTATTCTCTCTGTCAGTTTTAGGTCTTGTTTAATAAATTGAAAAGTAAAATCTGAAAGTGTTAAAAGTCAAGAAGTATTGAATTTTAGTACTTACAAGTATTAAAAAATTTATTATTATTAAATGAAAGTTCTAATATTTGAAAATGAGTAATGTCCTTGTTGAAAAACTTGTTTAGTAAATACAAATTAAATAGTACAAATATTAAAAAATTGTCATATCTGCACCTATTATCCAAATTCTATCTTTCTAAGAATATATGACAAAAAGTTGTTATTCTTATGCCTTTAAATTTAATATACGTTTGCATAATCCAGTAAATGTTAATACTTACCAAAATATATATATAGTCAAGTAGATGAAGTATCTAATTTTTTTTTATATTTGTTGTGTGTAGTAATATGAATTAATTGTGTAGGAAAGCAAGTAGAGAACTCGTCTAAAAGATATGTATTGAATATTTAGATTCTCAGTTTCTACATGTGTGGCCTTTAATTCGGTGGTTAAACTACCTTAGTGAGATGAGCCACATTATTGATAAACTTCATTTTAAATGGATAAATAACTCAAATATCATATTGACTGAATGATTTTAATCTATTTGAATTAGCACATTGGTATTATGTCAAACTAATTTAGTTTCAACCATCCATTTGATAGCCATAAATTAAATTATTAAATCTTTAGATGGCCTTGATTTTGAGGCAATAATCCATTTACAACTGGACCCATAGCTTGATTGAAGTTTTTAATGGTGAGCATTCAATCACCACTCTTTCTTTCATATCATATGGTTTACCTGATATTTGGATCCACTTAATTTTTGGGATGATGGCTTATAATGATCTAAAAAAGCTGATAGACAGGTTGGATATACAGCACATCGAGGTAGGCCTCATGGCCAAGGCAACACCCACTAATATGGTAGCCGATAACAGCTATGAAACTCCTTTTACTTGATTGTGTGCGGATTGCCTGCCTTAGAACATGGCATATGCATTGGTATGGGTTGACATGCAAAGTTTTGTGCACCCCATCATGTATGTGTTACATCCACACCATTCATCCATTTTGTTAGGTCATCTTAGGGCACGAACCCAAAAATAAGGTAGATCCAAATCTCAGGTGGACGACATTAGAGGAAACGGTGGTGATGGACGCCACCATTAAAAACTCTTTAGGACCATTTGTAATGTTTATTTGGCATCCAACTTGTTGATTAAGTCACACGTACCTGGGTGAAGGGAAAACACAAATATCTGTTTAATACAAAATTTTTATGGCCCTTAATAAATTTTTAATAAGGTGCATTCAATCACTACTATTTCCTATGGTGTGGTCCACCTGAGATTTAGATACAATACATTTTTTTTATCATGCCCTAGAATGATCTAGAAAAAAATGATGGACGGCTTGATATACAACATAAACATGGAGATGGGGCCACGATTAGGGCAACACCTACGGACGTGTTACATGGTAACCCCCTACTCGGCTCGTATTGCAAAACGGCACCTAACTCGGTATCGTTTTTACATGGTAAAATTTTGTGAGCCCTACCATGATGTGTGTGTAATATCATATTATCCATCCATTTTTTTTATTCAGATAATTTTAAGGCATGAATAAAAAAATGAGATAGATCCAAATCTTAAGTAGGCCACACCACAAAAAAAAGAGAGGATCAAATGCCTACAATTGAATGCTACTTAGAGCCCACATAAATTCCCTTCATCCAAGTTCATGTGATCTTATGAATAGGTTGAATGGGAAAGAAAACATCATGGTGAACCATTGAAAGTTTCAACTAGGCATCATTCTCCCCGTTGCTTTTTGGTGTGGTCCTAAGTTTTACCAGGCGGCACCTTAGTCTCATGTCCTAAAGTGGCCCACTGAAATTGATAGAAAATGATAGACACGTAGAGACATTTCAATGGGCCCCATTGCTTATATGTGATGATGGAACTAGGAGCACAAGGGTAGTTTTAACAAAATGGCCCTAAGTTATGGCCTTCCTAAAGAAAATAGTCTCTCTTTTTATTTCTTTTTTAATTTGGCCTCTTAATATTTTTATAGTTTTTATAAGACCAAAATGTCTTTGCCTTTATGAGCTATATGGCTATCATGCAGTGATTAGGCCTACTTAAATGGAGGTTTAATGTATTTATTCTCTTCGTGGCTCATCATTTCGCTTGAAATGTATTAATTTCAGTCAAATAAGAGCTCTGCGTGGCCCATAACAACCGATAATAGTACTTGTTCACTCCTAATTATTTCATTATTGTGGCATCCACCGTACTTGTAGCTTAGACTCATTCTTTAGTTCATGACTTTAAATTAAATTTTAAGTCAAATGAACGGGAGGATTCAACACATACCCCACAATCCTTAACACATGATAATCAAGACTCTTACCACATGACAATCATAGCTTTTGTCATGTATTAAGGATAATGTTTGGTATGTGTTAAAGATTTGAGTCATGGTTGTCATGTATTAAGGGTTGTGGGGCCTACCATAGGGTATGTGTCGAATCCATTCCATTTATACAATTAAGAATTTAATTTAATGCCATATGTTAATTAATAAGTCACATCTATAAATAAGTTGGACCCCACCATAAAGAAATAATTGAAAGTGAATGGACCATTATCAATTGTTGTGTGTCACATAAAGTTATATCCAGCTAAAATTAGTATTTTCCAACCGAAATGGTGGACAATGAAGAGAACGAACGTATTAAATCTCCCTTAAAGTGAACTCAATCACCATATGATGGCGTATTATGCATTGGAATTAGGGCTACAAAACTCCTCCAGCAAGCAAAAACAAGTACAAATAAATTGCAACTTAAAAAAACAAGGGCATTTTGGTCCTATAAAATCTAAAGAGCTATATAGAGGCCAAATGATAAAAAAAATATGTATGAGGGGCTTCTTTGCAATTGCTATACATTGGGCCATTTTGGTAAATAATCCTAGCAAGGACGCGGTTTGACTAGTGACTCCATTTATTCTGGCCTGGTCAACTCGTGGGCCACACAAGTTCATTGAATACGGACCATTGGTTCCTTTCAACCGTCTATTTCTTTTGCACACTTCTGTCACAGCATCCCAGCGTACAGGCACGAAACCACGAAATCGACTTAGTGGATCCCACCCGATGAGCGGCTTGGATCTCGCACGTGGCTCTCGAGGCCAGGACTACGGGAGCGAATTAGGTGTTACCAGGGGAACAGCTTAGTGAGTGTTACCCCTACGGTGTGGCGTACATGGGTGATATTTTGTACGCCGTCCATCCGTTTCTCCAGCCCATTTGAAGAAGGGTTCCAAAAATTATGCAGATCCAAATTTCAGGTGGGCCACACCACTGAAAACAATTGTGACTGAGTGCCCCACCATTAAAAATTCCAAAGAGCCCATTGTAAGTTTTTAGTAATGTTTATTTGAAATACAGTCTGTTGATGATGTCAAGAAGATCTCGATGAAGAAAAAAATATAAACATCAGCTTGATCCTAAACTGTTTTTAATGGTCATCCATCACTCTTTCTAGTGGTGTGGTCCACCTGAGATTTGAATCTTCTTAGGGTTTGATATCATATAATAAAAGGAGATGGAAAAACATATGGACGGCGTGGATATACAAAAAAATACATGAAGATGGGCCCCACACGGTTAGGGTAACACCCAGTAAGCTGTTCCCCGGGTAAAAGCTAATCCGCTCTCCAGGACTACACTTTCTTGTACGCTCCCGCGCGTGCAGCTAGCGAAAATTCTCGTCAAAAAGATTTCGCTTACTTTTTTAAGCAAGATCTTCTTTCAGCTCTCTGAGATTTTTTCTCTCCTCCACTGCCCGAAAGCTCGAGCTGCGATTTCCCGCTCTCCCGCTCTCTCCCTCTCTCTCTCTCTCTCTCTCTCTCTCTCCACGTTTCCCCGGATCTCTGCAAAATATCCGCATAAAGTATGGATTTGGGTGAGATTTTCTGCAGTTTTCTGTTGCAGAAGCCTCAATTTCGTGTTTTCATGGCGACCCATTTCAAGAATCCCTCGTCTCGACACATGCCCGTATTGGCTTTTCCTTCTTCTAGTTCTGCAAAGACTCGTGGAGTCTGCTGCTGTGCTGTAGACGCAAAGACGGTGGGCGGAGAGCTGTTCTCGGTCACGTCTTCGAGCAAATCAGACGTTGATTATCTCGGAGAGAGCACAAAAGGGGATTTGAATGTGAAGCAGGAGCATCTGGATGCGTTTGGTAAGTTGGAGGTTGGCGCTTGTTAGCTGAAAACAGCATGTGGTTGCTTTTTGCAGCTTGGAATTTGGTTTGAAGTTCAATTTCGTTTTTTAAGTACAAGGTATGAGTGTGTTTTCTCTTAAACTGAATACCCATTTCCCGTCGATGAATTTGAATTGGTCTCGTTTGACAATTTCCTCATTTGGGGTTTTCTAATGGCATGGATTGCAGATAGAAAACAAGGAAATGTAGATAAGGACCTGTTTAAAAATTTAAGAATTGGGAGGTAGAAAAATGTTGCCTGGTCAATGGTTTCTCTGTCAGAAGTGTTTGTATATCTGAGGTTTGTGGGTTCCACTTCCATACCACCAGAATTAAGGGTGTAAGATGTACTGTTAACCATTTTCTTTTATTTTTTGATGTAAGGAATGATTTGAAGTTCATTTTTTTTTGTTGTTGTTGGAATGTGCATGTTTTAGTTGAATTTGAATACCCATTTTGTGTCAATCTATTTGAATCAATGTTTTTTGACTTTATCCTTATTTGGGTTTTTCAGTGGCATAGATTTTAGATAGAAAATAAGGAAATGTAGATGAGGATCTGTATAAAAATTTAAGCGTTGGGAGGTAGAAAAATGTCACCTGGTCAATGGTTTCTCAATTGGTGGTGTTTGCATATTCGAGGTTTGCGGGGCTCACTTCTGTACCACCAGAACTAATGGTGTGTTATGTATGGTTAACCAAGTGTGTAAGCCTACACATCATGCAACAGACAAGGGAAAAACGCTAACGGGGTTTTCATGTTGGAGAGAGAAAGTGAGAAGGGCCTCTATGGTGAAAATTGGTGGAGACAAGGCACCTGAGATGCCAATGAATAGGCCTTATCTCTCACCTTCTCGAGTAAGTGAGTGATCCTCTTGTTGTCTCGACGTGAAAATGATGTATTGGGGAATAAAGAAAATGGAAATCCAGCAACATCGAGAGAGAAAAAACAGTTAATTGTTTCTGAATTTTGATGAGCAGTCCATGTAGCAAGGATGATATATTTTCTCAAGTCTTGCAGTGTCTGACACCCACATCAAAAACACATGTCAGACTTGTTGGCATTGTGGTTAGAAAGAAAAAAAAAAAACCCTTCAATTTACCTTTTATTCTTGAAATGACATGGGTTTCGCCAAGATCCATTGAGCATTTCTTGGCTTGGCATGTTGGAGGCAAAGGAAAAATTGGGAAGAAAGTTTAGTGACTCTGTTTATTAGCTTTAATTTGGTTTTCATGGTTAGAAAGGAATAATCGATGTTTCAGGAATTAGAAGCGGAGCATATCCGAGGTATTCAATTTGGCCAAATTGAATGTAATGGAATGGGAGATAGCATCAAAGGTTATTGCTATTGCCCATTTTCCTGAGAGATGGTCAGATCTGTAATTTGTTTTTCCTCTTTTCATTTCCTTTGTTCTTTTTTGTAATTCTTTAGGCTTTGGCCTCTATTCGAATTGAATGTAATGGAATGGGCAATAGCATCAAAGGTTATTGCTATTGCCCATTTTCCTGAGAGATGGTCAGATCTGTAATTCAATAAAATTGTCACCATTCAAATTTTTTTTATTGGGTCCCCAAGGAGTAGGCGTCCATACCCTGCTTCGCTATTCCAAAGGGAGACCCTCGCTGGGAGGGAGAGTAGGCTTCATAACCAGCTGCGTGATCCAGCTGCAGACAATGAATGTCTAGTTGTGCAGATTCATTTTTTCTGTATGTTATGCATTTGGCACTAAATATCTAGAGTAATGCTTTCCCAGTATCTTTGTTTTTTTTGTACAGACATGTTGGCAATGCTTGGTTTTCTAGGGACTGTGTTTGACACCTCACAGTCAAGTTACATACAGAAAAAATCAACTGAGCGCACACATGGTGTGACAGATTTAGCAACAGGCAAAGAAAAAGAAGATCCAATAAATAGAAGTAGAAGAAACTATAGTCTACTGAGGAATGCTTCCCATGGTTAGAGAACCACTGCCTTAGCAAGCAAGTTTGTCTCCAAATGGGCCTCTCTATGTCTATGGAGGAAAGAGACCTCCATAGATTCATAGAGACGCACCTCCATCAAATCTGCCAATCTTGAAGGATTTCTCCCTTTTGATCACATTGTGGGAGTTGCCCTCCACCGCGAGTTACCACAGAAGCAAGTGATTTATTTCATTCAAATCTTTCTTTGATTGTTTTCTTTTGATTACCCCTGCCCTACTCCCACCAGGTGAGATTATCCATCCAGCGGCCATTGCTATTGAGTTTAAGGTTATCATCATGGGGCATCTTCTACCATTTTACCTTCTTCCTCATTGACTTTTACTCTGGTTGTCTTTCTGACTTCCCTCTAGAAGTGTTAAATCCCTTTTGGACCAGTGTTTGTGATATGTAGTCTTAAATCTTAATCCTCTCATATAAATCTTTCCTCGTTAAAGGTTACTGTTAATGTAGTGGACCCTGCATGGTTTAGCAAACATGGGAAGTCCACCTTTGTCTAGGTGTTGCTTCTTAAGCTAGAGGTTAGGGGTGTGCACTGAATGAAACATCAAATGACGAAATGGTCATTCACCAATTCTCCCATCTTCGTAGACATCACCTAATGGTCCACCATGTCTTGATGTTGTCATCGATATACGATGAGCTAGTTATGACCTGCTGTCTAGCTGAAAGGATACACTCTAGGTGGGCCTGAGGTGGACTGTAATCTACTAGTAGTGTCCAACTCGCCATTGTTGCTGACAAGAACATTGTAACTGATCTGATTGAGAAGTAGCCCTAGATTTCTTTTATGGTTTTGGACATTAGCTTGAAAACTACATTCATAGTGGGGTTTCCTTGCACTGGAGACTTCATCGTGTTTTTCTTGATTGCCTTTTTCTTGTAGGTCTTGATGGCCAGGCAACCTTAGAGGGTCCAATTGAAGAGGTAGCCAGGATAGAGGCTAAAGAAGCAGAGACATTGCTTAGTGAGTTGGGAATCCTGGTACGGATTCAACCTATTTTTCTTGCATATCTGATTGATATTTGCATGATAGAAATCTTTAAGAGCATCTTTTGGTGGTTTGTTTATTCCGTTGTGGGCTAGTCTGGGCTACTGAAAGTAAGTGCATGGTCATGTTTGTGATGGTTTGTTTATTCCTATTTTCTTATATTTCCGCATAACTTTAAATGATTCTTCCTTGATATCGACACGCAGGCTCCTTCCTCATCAAGACATTCACCCCGTGGCATATTTTGTACCAGGACACTAAATCTTCGGTCAATAAGTTGTATCGGTTATGACATGGATTATACCTTGATTCAGTACAGTGTAATGGTAATTATCAGGTCTCATGCTCATCCCTATAAATTGGCATATATTCTCCTAAAATATCTTCTAGTTGATCTCTGATTATTTTTCATTGTGGATGTGTTGAACATTGCCAAAAAAAAAAAAAAAAAAGTTTCTTCTGTTGTTGTTAATTATGGCAAGTTTCTACTTCTTGACCATATCTTCGTTGCCATTTATTCATATGACATGCACTTTCCGTCATCATCATCTATGCCTTATCCGAACTAATTGGAGTTGCCTACATGAATCTTGCTCCGCGATGCAGAGCATTTCTTATAGGGATCACCTTAACATGGGCATGAAATGTCAGATTGTCAAGATTCATTAGAAAAGCTTTTTTTTTTTTTTTTTTTTTTTTTTTTTACACACGCACTCACACCACAGTGGCTTTTTCATACCACAATGGGTACTCGAACCCATGACCTCATGTTGAAACTATTGATGCATCCCTCTTTTATCCGGGCTTGGGATTGACAATGAGAGTGCAAAATTCCTACTGGCAGAGTTTTTCCGTTTTCTTTTTAAATTGCATAAAATACAACATCTCATTGATTGGGATGAATAATTATATGTAAAAGTTTTTGGACATTTACACGCATAAAATATATGAATGCAAGGATGACTCTAATACTTCCATTTCCAAAGATTGCAGAAGAAAGAAATAACTCTCTGTTTCTAATACTAACCTGTCCATTCGTTTTTATGCATCACTTGGTTTTTCCATACAGTTCTGTGGCAAATCTGGTGGAATTGGTTGTATTTCCAGTCCTAGTGAGGTTAGCAAGAAAAATAGAAGGAATATGGACACAATGGTTTTCTTCTTATGTATTTTGTATCAGATTGCCCCTCTAGTTGGAACTCGTTTAGTTAAGTTTCGGTTACTCCTGCCCAAACAACCACAATATGAACCACTTCCAATTGAAAAACAAATTCTAGTGATTCATGCAGCTGTCAAGGGATTCTGTCGAAAAAGGGCCCGCCCGGTCTAGGCAACAACATTCATGGTCACCCCTTAAACCACTTCCCCAACCCTTCATTCGGGATGTGTCCTTGCTAGTGAACAAACCCAATTGGAATTAATTAAAGAGGCAGAAAGAAAGTTGCATTGATTCAAATTCTCCTATGTGCCATTTTGGCATTTGTGTAGCATGCACATGAGCTTTATTGCACTATCGTTTGTATTTAGCAAAGCTCTGGTTTCTATGATTAATTTTAATCAATAGTTCTGTGAGAATTAACTCATAACTTCACATCATTTATGAAATTGTTACAGATGTCTTCATACTCTTGCAGGCTTGGGAAGGACGGGCATATGATTATGGCATGGCCAACCTAAGGGGCATGGGTTTTCCAGTTGATGGACTTGAATTCGACCCCAATTTGGTAATATTTTACCCATGGGCATGTTGAAGAGGTCATGATGTTCAAATTTGCAGCTTTCCCACTCTCTCTCTCTCTCTCTCTCTCTCTCTCTCTCTCTCTCTCTCTCTCTCTCTCTCTCTCTCTCTCTCTTCATATGCCGGTTCGATTATGTGATTAAATAATATTTTAATCTCATAGTTTTGGAAATGGATTCCTCTACATGGTCTTGCTTACTGGCTTCTCTCACATCAAACTGTTTTGTCTAGGTTATTAGAGGGCTAGTCATGGACAAGGAGAAAGGCAACTTGGTTAAGGCCGATCGGTTTGGTTATGTGAAGAGGGCTATGCATGGCACAAAAATGCTATCTACTCGAGCTGTAAGGTGCAGGCCAGATTCTAAATCCTCAATTTGTAAACATCTATTGTCTTAAATGCCAAAGCAGTAGGAGATATTCTGATACTAGTTTTCCATGCATGGTAGTGAGATGTATGGGAGAGAACTGGTTGATTTGCGAAAGGAAAGTCGATGGGAGTTCCTTAATACATTTTTCTCTGTTTCGGAAGCAGTGATGTTTATGCAGGTTTGTTTGCTGTTCCAATCTTAAGTAACACCAAAATGCACACCGTTGTTGCATTCATGAATTATTTTCTATCCAGCGTTGCCACATCTCTCAATGACTTGTAGCTCCATGACCTGAAGAAATATTTTAGTTGTTTTCCCACTGCTGCATGTTTATAAATTGTTGCTTGTATCAATCAGATGTTGTGTGTCTGTGCCTGCGCGCGTGTGCACGCACTGGGAGTATGTTACATTGGTAGGGAGGGAGGGAGGCATTTCAGGAAGTATGTTATATCGGTAGGGGGGGAGGGAGGGAGGGAAAAGAGCCAAGGTTCTGGTTCAAATTGAGGCCTGCCGGCCACTAATTTTACCAATGAGTGTTGGTTCCTCTTCGAGAAAAAAGAAGAAGACAAATTTACATTGTACTTTGGTACTTTGTAGATATAGCAAGTCAGTTTGAGCTTTTGCATCTTAGCTTTAGCTTATTTTATCTGCAAGTTTTATGACCTTTGGTTCTTGTTGATTTCAAATGTTCTCTTATTATCAACTTGTTGTATCCTTAAGAAAAAAAAAAAAAAAAAAAAAAAAAAAACTTGTTGTATTGCTTCACATGATTGTCTATAATTACATGTCAGATCTTTTGCAGATGGTGGACAGATTGGATGAAGGGCTCGTACCAACAGAACTTGGACCACTTGATTACAGGGGGCTTTACAAGGCAATGCATTATATTTTTCTGCCCTTAGTATGATGGATTGCAGGCTTCCACCTGTTTTTCTTTTGACATTGAAATGTTTTTCAGGCTGTTGCGAAGGCCCTTTTTAGAGCTCATGTGGAAGGCCAGCTTAAGGTAATTTTTTCAGTTTATCATCTTCTATTTAATCTTCTCATGCATAAAGAAACCTTTGACTGCGTTTGATGCAGAGCGAGATAATGGCTGAGCCAGAACGGTTTGTAGTGCCTGATCCTGAGATTCCTTTGGCTCTTCTAGATCAAAAGGAGGTAAGCAGATATTTTCACATTTTTGGGATAGATGACTTTGTACATTTCCAGTTTTTCTTCAATGATGGCAACTCGTCCACTGTGCATGTGGTGTGAATGTACATCCATCTGGACCATCCATATATCAATCCTGTTCCGGGATGGAGCATATCGTGGAATCACACTGACTGGACTATTCTAACCATTTAACTGGTGACCATCAAGTACACAGTCAGAAGGAAATGCCGAACTCAGAATCCAATATCAGATGTTTAAGATCATCTAATCAGTGTAGTTTTTCCTATATGCTCCAATCCACAATGGGAATGGGTCCTGTGATTCGGGCTGTCTGGGTTGATATATATCCATGCCACTTGGATGGTGGATGAACTACCACCATTTAGAGCCCTTTTCTTTTAACTACATGTTCTTGTTTTATTTATCAACTTGTTCTCTTTTTCACTTGGTTATGCTATTCTGTCAGGCTGGTAAGAAATTGCTACTAATTACCAACTCCGACTACCAGTATACAAATAAAATGATGCAACATGCCTTCAATAGGTTTCTCCCTAACGATATCAGCTGGCAAGATCTTTTTGACATGGTGAGAATCATTTTGGCTTCTTGACTCTAGTAAAAATCTTGGCTGTGACCGTTTCTTCTCTAATAAATTTTTACAACGTTCGGAAAAAAAAAAAAAAAAAAAAAAAAAAAAAAAAAAAAAAAAAAACCGATCTTCATTTCAAGCCACCTATTTACTTCTCATCCCAATCATTCAGAAGGATGATAATTCAAATCGAAGCACAGGTTTTGGCTGTTGAAGAGGCCTCTATGAACTGATGTGATCTTTGCTGTTTTTGTGCAGGTTATAGCTTCTGCTAGGAAGCCAGAATTTTTCCAAATGTCACACCCTATGTATGAGGTTGTCACAAGTGAAGGATTAATGCGTCCCTGCTTCAAGGGACGTTCAGGTAATTTCTAGTCTATTATATCCACAATGTACAATTCATGTTTACCAACCACCATTTCTTAATATCATGACTTGTAAACAAATAGTTTGACGTTTGCTTTGTTATGCCTTTACTGGGGGACTTGTACTCATGGTTTATTGACCGTGTGACTTCAACCTGTTTGGGTCCTGAGTCGAGTTGTGACTTGCCAGAGTGAGGAGCTGACTCATCTGAGTCGTGATGAGTCAGGTCTATTTGTACTAGTGACTCAATTTCCCAAATTTCAATATGTATGCCATGGAAAGTAATTGCGATTTTTGTGATTTCACTTCTACTAGACTCACTATTGCAACTCAACATCCAAACGCACCCTAATCAAGGTATTAAAAAACGGTTAAGTGACAGCTGTAAAGGTGGGCACGTAACGGTAGCAATGGGACACGTTACGAGTTACAGGGCTGTAAAGTGCAATCTGAAAAAAAAAGAGGCCTGTAATGGGTCGGTAACGGCTATAACAGGCTGTTACAGGGCTGATACATTTTTTTCTTTAAAAAAAAATTTCAACTTGTATAGGCCCTTAACAGCTGTTACAGCCCGTATGGTCACAACATATGGTTGGTCATTATGATCGTTGAATACCTTGACCCTAATACAGCTTCATTACTTGTTACCAAAAACTGTCTGGCAACAGGAGCAGGACAGTGTAGTGTCTCTTGCTCGTTAGATGAGCTGGTAGAGACACAGTAGTGTCTATGAATGATCCAGGGTTCTGATGTAGAATGGGCCACATGCATTTTCATGGCCAAGATGGACCAGAAGAAGCCCGACCGAAGATGGAAGTAATCTGGGCCGTCGGGACCGTAAAACGGTCACATCTCGCAATCCGGGATGAGTTATGGGACGTATAATATATGGTTTGGGGGTAGCTCGAGCTACTTAAGCCACCCATCTGGGTTGCCCATGCCGGATTCGTGAGATTCGACCAGATCGACGGTCATTAGCCTAGCTTTATTTTGTTTTTACTATAAATAGTAAGTTTTAGTTTGATTATTACTTTTGATCCATTGAGATTTAGGAGTTGTGCCTAACATGAAAAGGGCTTAGAAAACTTAGGAGAATAATGTGGTTGGGCCGGATTGGGAACTTACTATTTTTGGTTGAAAACCATGAAGTCTAGTAGGAATAGGAGATGTCTATAAATAGTAAGTTTACTATTTATAGTAAGTCGCTTTTTTAGGTGTTTTAGTTAGGGTTGGAGTCTGATACTTTCCCCTAGGGTTTAGTTTATTATTTAAAGCATTGTAATTACGTTTTTATTTATTCAATCAATTATTTTGAATTTATTAGGAATTATTTCCTGTTTTCTTATTCTTCCCTCGTGGATTCAAGGAAGTCCGGTTGAGGAGTCCCAGAAGCCTTGTGGATTCAAAGTAGTTATCCGGTGAGGGAGACGGTGATCGACCTTACCATGCCCTCCCTGCATCAGGTTCTAGTCCTGGTACTGTTACCTTAAAAAAATAAATAAAAAAAGGAGCAGGACAGTTAGCTGGAAGCTGAAAATCGCCTACCTATGGTTCACTGCGCCAAGACTTTGTCAAACTTGAGAGAATGAGCTTAATTCCAAAGTGAAGTAGTTGCCGTTTGTATCATGTGACTACCTTTGCTTTAGATGTTCTAAACTTTTGACTTGCGGCAGCCATAACGTAATCAACGCCATGAAGCTAGAAATGCGAAGAGTAAACTGGGCAAGACTGGCTTGATTTGCATGCTATCACGTGCTTTGCTAAAGCCACCATTGCATTGCTGAGCCATCTGACCTGATACTTTGGGATATGGAATATGTAAACTGATGCATGTACATGTGAGATGTGATAGATGAGAATGAGAAATTATAAAAAAAAAATCACTGGAAATTAAAGATAACTTAGCTGATTGCTTCATATGAAGCGGAGGTTAATCAATTTAACTAGAAACTATCCATTAGCTATGCAACATTTTCCGAATTCTTGGCATTCTTGGGATTTTTCACTTGTAAATGAGTGGGTTCCCCATGGTGATTCTAGAAATGGAAACCTCATGAATCGTGAAAACTTAATTGGATATCCAGAAACTCCTTTGTTGCTTACCATTATAGCGTATATGGTCCTGCTGTAGGCCCCTAGTTTGGGCTGTGGGCCTTTAGCCTATTAGTTTTATCATTTATGTTGTTTCTTAGCTTTTTTCTTGTTTCCAATTTTTCCCTTTTACTTGGGGGTATTTTATGTAATTTGCATATTTGTCTTATAAATACAACACGGTTGGATGTCCAACCCTACTGGTCTTTCCTTTCTTTCAAAGCTTTTCTACTTTAGATGGTATTAGAGCCTAGGGATTGTTTTTAAGGTTTCTTTAATTGTTCCTTCCTCTCTTGATCTTTCTCCTTCAAAGCATATTTCTTCTCCTCTTTTTCTTCTTCTTTTGTATGTATGTTTCATCTTGTTTTTAGGGTAGTGGGTGTTTTTACACAACTGATCTAATTTGGTTTGAGAGAGGGAGACCTGTGGTTGGAGATTTTTTAAGGTTTTTGAGATAAGTGGTGGAGTTCGAATTGCAGCTGAAGTTTTCTTTGAGGGTTGAGACTGGTGGCCCTTTTTTGGGAGATATGAGAGAAGATTTGCTTCTTCAATCAAAGTTCTGAATTTTTCTTTCAGTTTTTTTTTGTTAAAAACTGGTTTGTGGTTGCAGTCTTTTGCTAGAAGTTTGTGTTCGCTGCACTTTTTGAGCAGTTTTTCCTCCAGAATTGCAGAATTTTGTTTGCAATGAGAAGGTTTTGATGTTGATTTTTGTCTGGACAGATTTTGATGTCCAGATATATTGAAATCTGTGCACGGCAGGCCCATTTATACTATAACACTTATTAGTGGAGAGTCCTTTCAAATTTTTTGAAAAGGGACCCTTTCCTTTTATGGTTTGTTGATTCTGTAACAGTCAGTATAATCTTTGTACTCAAAACTTCTCAGGGCTCTGATGTATCTTAAGAGAAATGTGCCTATATCTTTATCTTATTTCCTTTTCCAGTCTTGTTTATCTGTTTCATGGACCGCCGAATGTTCCCTAGGAGGAATAACATATTCAGATTGGCACTGTGCCTATAGATTTCTATGGCACATTTTATTCAACATGTTCAGATTAGGTGAGGAATAGCATGTTTTAACATCCTTACTTGGTTACACTTTTTTCTTGTTTTTAGGGGGATTGTACTCTGGTGGGAGTGCTCAGATGGTTGAGAAATCATTAGACATTCATGGAGATGAAATATTGTATGTGGGTGACCATATTTACACGGATGTAAGCCAATCCAAAGTCCATTTGCGATGGAGGACAGCTCTGATTTGTCGGGAATTGGAAGAAGAGGTTAGTCGATTCTTGATATCTGGATTGTGGTTCACTACTGCAATAATATTTACTACTGAATGCTATACTTTGGTGAAAGTCGGAAGCAGCAAAAGATATTTGTGGTTTATATTTATTTAAATTTTCAAATGTTTGTACCTGTGAATATAGTCCAAGCTGGTGATTTTTTGGTCATTGAGATATTGATGCAGTAGGTTTCCATTTGAGGCCTGTTATTAATGCGCTCTCTCTCTCTCTCTCTCTCTCTCTCTCTCTCTCTCTCTCTCTCTCTCTCTCTAACCATCTGGACTTTGCTTAATATGCTGTTGAAATTTGGAATTGCAGTTTAATGCACTGATCCATAGTCGAGGTCATAGAGCAGAACTCATAGAACTTATGCGTCAAAAGGAAACTGTAGGGGAACTTTTCAACCAACTGCGTCTTGCGCTGCAAAGACGAACTAAGGGACGCCCTGCTCAGGTGATTTGATCTTGTAAGAATAGTAATTTTCTTATCCTTGCAGCGTTGTATTGTTTTATTCCTCATTTTCCTACGAGGAAAGTATCATATTGTCAACAGGAAATGCTTAGGAGCTGTAAATGCAGATTGAAGTGGTGCATGCAACACGTGCCAGGCTTGTGCAAGTTTTGGGCAATTGATCAAATGGATCCCCATTAACATGACATGTAACAAACAAAATCTGGTTGTCAACTAATCAGACAGGCCGCACATGTATGTCGGGTATTTCTAAGTGTCCATTTTTTTCATGCACGTGCAGTCCACCTGATGAGTTGACCAGCCTGATCTTTGGGCGCCTGACGAGCGGTCAGAATCTACACCTGCTGCGAATCTTTTCTTCAAGCTGCTTTGCATGGATATCCCAATTCTTTATCATCCCACTTTTTTTCTTTTCATTTGTTTGGTTCTACTTGTAACTGCTTTCTGCTTATTACTCGGCAAATTTAGTAGGCAGCATGATACATAATGACAGTAACCGACATCATACATTGCACACACAGAAGGATCAATGAAAACCTTGACCACCATGCATTCAGGCAAAGATATGCTACTGGTGGAAATTAAGCTGACGATTACTGTATTCCTTAAGTTTCATGTTTGACCTTCTTTGTAGTGTTTTTGAAAGTCTTACTCATTCTGAGTCTTTTATGTGTTGTTTTCTTTCTTTCATTTTGTCATAGGACTATGGACTTTTTTACTCTTTGTGCTTCTGTAGGCATTTTTCTTACTTCATAATCCTTTACGGTTCTGCCGATTTCTAGTTTGTTGAAATAGCACTATCAGCATGCTTCTGTATAATGCTTCTTTCAGACACTTGCGGCAACTAATATGGACGACCAAGAACTGACAGAGAGCATGCAAAAGCTACTTATTGTTATGCAAAGACTTGACCAAAAAATTGCACCCATGTTAGAAGCTGATGGGGAGAGCTTTAATAAAAGGTAAAGAAGATATATGGTACTCGAAGCGTTCCTTGAGAATGTATGGTACTACTGTTATTGTTTATAAACGTGGATTCCACCATCTCTTTGTAGTTTCAACTTAAAATGCAAAATTGCTTGACGAGAGTCATGTATCGTGTTGAGACTTGATATCATGGTATTTGGTAACAGTAATGGCTGGCAAAATAGTCAGCCGTATGAGTGTTAAGGTCCTGTAATGGTCAATTTTTCTTTTTGAATTTTTTAAAGGAAAAATGTATCGATGTGATAATGGTTCGAACCCATAACTGTCATTATGGCCATTACGGGCAGTCTTTTTTTTCTTTTTCCTTTCTTTTTTTCTTCCCAGGTCTGTTGTTACAGCCCTGTATCGTGTACAACTCCCACTGTTACCATTACATAATAACTTGGTTGATATGGTGGTTAACTTAAAAGTGGTATTATGAGATTTGTGACACTAAACCTTGTGGTGATTCTAACAACTGATTGTGGATTGATCATTTGAGCCTTCCAATTCATAGATGTCGATCTCGGACCTGGAATGGAGATATTCCCAATACTCTCAGATTATAGATACAACGGAGGTTTCCCGAGCTAGCACAAGATTATAGAAAGAGTAGAGAGGAAATTGTCTACCTAGAAAAGTAAATTGTTATCCCTGGGTGGTAGACTCAACCTGATAAAGGCCTCCCTCTCTAATTTACATCTTTGTTTCACGTCTCTGTTCAATTGCCCAAAATCTGTCATCCTCAAGATTAGGCAAGGAGGTTCGGTCTCGAGAAAGTTTCTGCTGTTAAATTGGAGGGAGGTTTGCACTCCCTATTCGAATGGGAGCGTAAATAAAAAAATCGGATGTGGTTAATGAGGCCCTTTTTGCCAAATAGACCTGGAGATTTGGTTGTGAGAGCGTAAATAAAAAAATCGGATGTGGTTAATGAGGCCCTTTTTGCCAAATAGACCTGGAGATTTGGTTGTGAGGATGGAAGCCTTTGGAGATTGATTATTTCTGCTAAGTATGGATTATCTCCTAGTGGTTGGTGGACTAGATCCTCCTCCCTTTACCGTGCTTCCTTTCTTTGGAGAGGGATTGCCAAAGTAGCCCCAAAAGTGTTTGAAAGGCTGTCCTTCTATTTGGGGAAGGGTTCTAGGACTAAGTTTTGGTTAGATCTGTGGTGTGGATCCCCCTCTCTCTCCGAAGCCTTCCCTGTCCTGTTTGCCGTTACTTCCAATCCTGAGGTCCTGGTGGCTAACTGTTTTTCGGGTGTTGGTGAAGGAGGGGTGTGGCTTCCTCCATTTCAGAGGAACCTAACTGATTCTGAAATCCATGACCTCACTGAACTCCTATCTTGTTAATCCAAGCTTGGAAGATTCCTTATCTTGGTCCATTGCAAGCTCTGGTCATTTTTCGGTGCGATCATGCTGCACCTCTTTTGCAGCTCCTTCCTCGTCAGTTAAATGCTGTCATACAGGTTCTGTGTGGTTCTATGGTGTGCCCCCAAAGGTTGTGGTGTTCATGTGGCTAGTCGGGAAGAATTGTGTTCTAATGGTTGATAAATTGAGAAAAAGAGGCATGATTATTTCTAATGTTTGTTTTCTATGCCTTCAAGTCGAGAAAATTGTGGATCACCTTTTCATCCACTGTCCGTTCCCCATGGACAGTTGGTGGAGTTTTCTTTGTCTAGCAGGGATTTCGTGGGCCATGCTCAAGTCTATCAATAGTCTTCCTTTTACCTGGCATGCAGATTCAAGAGGGTCTTTGGGTAAAAGAAGGTGGATGGTTATTCTTATGGCAGTCTTGTGGGCGGTGTGGGCTGAGAGGAATAGTCGGTGTTTCAGAAATCTCAAAGTCTCGTCGACTAGGGTGTTTTCCAGAGTCCTTGTTTTCTTTAGGGATTGGGTTCCTTAGTTGCGTGGATCTATGGGGCTTTTCCAGTCTTAGGACTGGCTATTGTATTTTTGTTTCTTGTGTTTTGTTTTTTTTTTGGCTTTCCCTAAGAAAATTCTCATATTTTAAGATTGAAGTTAAGATTGAGTCTGGATGCCATTCATTTTTCATTTTTTTATTACATCTTCACATGACATGAGGACGTCATGTGAAGATGTAATAAAAAATGAAAAATGAATGTGGTAGGCTAGAGGCATTTCTTGACCACCTCTCCAAGTGTTAAAATGTGAGATGCTTTCCAAAATCCGAACAGTTCGTCATAGTCACCGGCCAACGTATTCCATAATGTGCTGCCACTGCTATTACCGTTACAATATGGATGATGGCTGTTGTGTTTTTTTTTTTTTTTTTGTGGAAGAAAAACCTGTTTCGGCTCCGTAACGGACCAGGCCATTACGGCTATTATAGGGCTGTTACGGGCCATTTTTCCTGTAACGGCCATTGTGGCCCTGTAATGCATAACGGTTACCACCATTACTGTTACTGCTGCTACGTAACAGTTTTTGAACACCTTGCCACCAGCATAAAAACACATATGGCTGAAATTTCAGGCCCGTTCGATACTTGAGTGGGCCACATCTCATATTTAATTCTAGCTGTTGGTGTGCTTCTGCTGTCAGTACCTGTCAAGAGAAACATGGCGTTAAAACACATTTTTAGTGGCATCCAAACACCCTTAGTTTATCATTCCACTGAACTTTTATAATTTTGAAAGGTAAGGGCACACCCAAGGATTTCAAGTGTAGCTTGGCCTTTTCGGCTGATTATCTGCTCCATGAGACATACCTTTCATTCCTCAACAAATCCGTGTCAGCTCATTTACATGTCTTTTTTATCAGGTGGGGTTTTCTCTCCCGTGCAGGCCTATGGGATAAAAGCCACTTCACAAGACAAGTTGAAAAGTACGCACTTATGCTTTGTCCTTCCCATTCTATATAATACTGTTCACATCAATCACAGAAGTAAAGAAGACAATCAAATTCAAGATTCCTTCATCTATCTTTGATTCTTATGGTTGCAGGTATGCTGATATATATACCTCAAGGGTATCAAATTTTCTACATTACACGCCATTCATGTATTTCCGTTCACAGGAACAGGTAAACGGATTAACAACACTTGCTTCTCTAAGTAGTATTCTTGAAGACTGACTTCAATGTTATCTGGCTAATCGACATTAGTTGAAGTGCTCTAGATCTGTAGAATCTTCTACACTCTCTTGAATTAGATGAAAAATATTTTACTGACAAGAAAATAACATCAAGGCAAAAGGGAATTCATCCCCGATAGAAAGATGTGCTTTTGCAATACCTTCCTTAGCTGGGTTGTTGGGATCGTTATCTTCTCTAGCATCATAAGCAAATGAATGTTTTTCATGCAAATTTCATAAAAAAGAAAAGAAAGTAAACCTCCAAGAATTGGAGTTGTCATTGTTTCCATACACAATCATGCTTCTTAAATGACCTTCCACAACAAGATTCTCTATATTGTGTCATTGTGTGATACTTCCCTAAGAGATGAGGATTCTCTATATTGTTTGTACGGACATGCTTTTAGCTTTGATGTTGGAAAATATTGATGTATGGCTGACTGCATATAACTTGACATTCTGAGCATCCTTTAGGAATCGAAACGCTGTAATGGGTGCTGTCCATGTGTTATCACAAAGGTTTGGAAACATCTAGGCCTGATTTGGACTATGGTTTTACTGTCCAATAAGAGAGTCATCTGATGTTTGTTGGCTAAGGCATCTATTTTTGTCAGGAATTAAAGGATCCGATACCCAAGGCTTTGCATGGTATACATGGGTTTTCAATTATGACACAGTGGTACGGTGATTTAGAGTATGTTGCATACGCTATGGATGGTCCATGCCCCAAAAATGCCCTCAATAGGACAATCACAAACTTTCGACTGGCGGCGTATAAATAGATGGTTACAAAGAGACATACAGCAACGGCCCACTTTCAATTGAAGAAAGTTGCAAGATTGGTGTCTAGGATCTTCCAGTCTGGGAGGATTTTGTGGTATGGTCTGTCCATGACTTACGGGCTTGGATTTCCGAATCGTGGGCCACACTTGTTAGAATTGAAAACCCACATATATTGTGCTGAGCCTAAGTCGCATATCCTATAATTTCTTCCATAGTTCTAAAACTCATTTCGCTGGGGAACTCCGTCCTGGGTCTGACTCGATCCCGACTCTGCATGAATCATCAAGTTGGAGTCTTGTGTGAGCATTAATGAAAAGTAAATAGGGGACCCATGACCTCTGCTGGAGGAAAGATGAACTTAGCCAATGCACCATTGAGTGGTTTGATGACAACTGATATTACTTATCCATGTTAAATATCGACTCCCAAGTCCTATACCTATTGAGTCAAGTCCGGTGAGTCTTTGAGTCAACACGACCCGGCTGAACATCGATTAAGTTGATTTTTTGGTTTTCAAACTATGATTCCGACTGTATTAGCTGTCCCTTGTTGTATTAATCATATCTTACAACAAAACAACTGCCAGCAACTAACATTCATGCAATTAATTTATTTCCTATCTTTTCTTCAATCGTATGTGATTTTTGGATATCTAGTTTGAGTGATATCTGGTTTTACTGCATTGCAGACATTGGCACATGATTCATACGCATACAAGGATCCAGATATCAATGGTGTTGCAGTCGATGATCTGCACGATCTTCCACCCTTGTGAGTTACTTAGAATAACAGACGATGATGATGAAAGGAGTGGCCATACAAAAATTATTATACGATCTTTACAAAGGTTCCCATCTCATCCTTTATAAAAAACTGCAGTAGAAAGGCACAGTGACTGATAACAAGTATGTAACAGTTTGTATAATCCATAGGTTATTATATTTAACTTCTTGTTGTATCTGCTATAAAGGGTAATCAAGAATAGCTTTTTAACAAGTGGGCCATTTTGCATGACACGATCGAAGAACATCTGATCTATGTGCCATACATGCCATGCTGATGTGGAATCTGGGTCTGAGATCCCATCCATCAATTTGATGGGTTCCACTGTGTGGATGCCCTGGCTCGAAAATCAGGCTGGCCAGAGCTTATAAAACAAATTAATGGTTGAATTGAGTTGGCCAAGATTTTCTAAGTCGTCTGCCTGTTTGTGTGTGTGGTCTAAATGATGGGTCCAGCTTATTTTTGGTTCAGGCATCCATGCGCCACCGCATACCACTGTTGGATATGGCATCTACGTGCCACTGCATATACTTCTGTTGAATATGGGAGTGAGATCTAAACCATCCATTTGATGGGTCCAACCGTGCAGATCGCCAGGACAAAAAATCAGGATGGTCCAAGTTTTTCCCAGTCATCTGCCTGTTGCTAACATTGCGGTCCACCTGATGAGTGCACCGGTTTATATTCATTCAGGTCATCTGTACGGTTGGACACGCCGGGTGGGGCGCAGCTTTGGGTGGATCCCCAGATCCACCAGGGTGGGTGGATCGTCCATCCATTTTGACAGTTCAATTTAGGGCATGATCCCAAAAATGTAGTAGATCCAAATCTCAGGTGGAACATACCACAGGAAATAGTAGTGATTGACCATTAAAATCTTTTTGTGGGCCACGAAGTTTTTAATGGTGGGTATTCAATCACTGCTGTTTCCTGTGGTGTGGTCCCCACCTAAGACTTGAATCTGCTTCATTTGGCGGCATGTAGTTGGGCTGCCTGACACGTGCGCTGTGGGCCCAGGAAACCTTCAAACTCGAACACAGCTATTAAATCTAACAAAGTGATTGATGGTGTTTGGTGAGGACTCTGAAGAGACAGCTTACAAGCATGTCTTAATCCGCACAGTGCGCACCAATTGTTGGTGTGCACATTCTCTGATTATCTTCCTCCTTGTGTTCAAGTTGGTCGGCGGGGGTCTATGAATGATTTTGAAATTCGAATTTTTAACTGCATCTTGGACCATCATCCGACGGTGGGAGAAGTGAGCACACTGGCTCTGCTGTGCCCTGCGCGCACTCCATATTTGATCTCAGTGCGCACTTTATCTCTTTAATTCAAAGGCAAGTTTGTAAGGGAGAGGATTAGGTGTTCGGATAACACCCACTACCGGGGTAACACCTTAATGGGTGTTACCCTTACCGTGTGGGGCCCACCTTGATGAATGTATTGTATATCCACGCCATCCATCTGTTTTTTCAGCTCATTTTAGGATGTGATTCCAAAATTTAATTAGATCCAAATCACAAGTGGACCACACCACTGGAGGTAGTGGTGACTGATGATTGAAAATTATGTGGGCCATGAGTTTTGGATTGAGCTGATCTTTGTATTTTCCCTCCATCAAGGTCTGGTTGACCTTATCAACGGGTTAGATGAAAAATAAACATTATGGTGAGCCCTAGGAAGTTTTTAATGGTCCCGTTCAATGCCCACTGTTTCCTGTGGTGTGGTTCACGTTGATATTTGGATCTGCTTAATTTTTGGGACCACGTACTATTGTTATTTGGATCTGCTTAATTTTTGGGACCACGTACTAAAAAGAACTGGAAAAACAGATGGACGGCATCATCAAGGTGGGTCCCACGGTAAGGGTAACACCCACCTTATCCACTCCCAGTTGGTAAGAACAATCCATCATTCTAAAGTTAGTTTCCGTTTTGAGATGGAGTTGTTGTACGGTACCCTGGCTTATATGTCGCTTAATACGCAGGAACATGGAAGCTTACACGTAAGTTTACTGAAATTAAGCCAACTAAATTATGGAACCCACTATTGCTAGGTTACAATCTGAAAATCAGATTGGTTGGACAATCCTAACCTCTGATTCATGGATAGGGCTGCACATCTGTCCCGTTAACCCGCCCGCCCCGACCTGGTAGAAACCCGATCCGTCCTGACCCGGCTAACAAAACGGTCCGGTCCCGAGTAGATGCGGCCAGACCGTTTTTAATTTAGGTATGGTTTAGGGTACATGCTAAACCCGCCCGACCCGACCCGACCCGCGTATCCCGACCCGTTCCACCCGACCCGAACCGCCCCGTTTAAACTAGTTTATTGCTTTTAGAAATATCTATATATCATTATCAATAGGTTGAATGGTCAATAAACATTAGGGTGGACTCTAGAATCTTTTAATGGTGGGAGTTCAATGACCACTGATTTTTGTGGTGTGGTCTACCTAAAGCTTTTATCTGCTTCCTTTTTGTGACTTTGTCCTATAATAATCTGGAAATGTAGATGGACGGCATGGATTTACAATATATACATTGAGGTGAGCCTCATGGTTAGGGTCTCACCCACATGGCTGGTTCCGGGTTTCACCGACTCTCACCCAAGCTGCGCTCATCTCACACTCACAGGGAGCGGATTAGGTGACATCCGAGATCCAACAAGGTGGGTGGCCCCTGACTATGTGTCTTAAATCCACACCGTCCAACTATTTTGAAAGATCATTTTAGGATATGATACCAAAAATGAAGCTAACTCAAATCTTAGGTGGACCACACCATAGAAACATTGTCTTAACCCAACCCGACCCGACCCGACCTGGTTTAGCATATAGGGTAGGGTAGGGTTAGGGTTAACCTTTTTACAAGTAGGGTAGGGTTAGGGTTGGGTCAGCCCAACTCGGACTGAAACCCGGACCTTTAAATATATTTAGGTTCGGTCCAGGGTTGGGCCCAACCCAACCCTCATACGACCCGTGTGCGGGCCTATTCATGGACACTTATTTTTTTAAATAAGACCCATTTGATATATATATATATATATATATATATATATATATATATATATATATATATATATATATATATATATATATATCATTTTTGGCTGTCCAATATATGTCTAGTAATTTAATAATTAGATAACCAAATAAAAATAATTTTTGGTTCATGATACGTCTAATCTGGTAACCATAGGTGGGGCAGTTCATTTTGGTTAGAAGGAAAAAAAAAAATGACGGATGGGATTGTTTGATCGGCTTGATTTTGTAACACAAGCCACTTATTAGGCCTAAAACATTAATGGACCCAATTATTAATTCACTCTAGACTCTCATAATGTTGAGAGAAGCTTCAAAGTGCATATCAATGTTTGTTTTTTGAAGATAGTAAGAAGTGTTCCAATCATGTGAGGGATTCAGCCATATTATTGTAAGGATTTAAATAAGTTTGGTTTGATATGGTTTTCGATAAGCTTACACTATCCAATAAAGGTATAATATTTGACTTTAACTTTAGATGCCCGAAATGAGTAGAAAAGAAAGAAATATAAATTAAAGTGATTCAAGCACTTATTTTAATCTGTTATGATAGAAAGAGATTTAATTATGCAATTAATAAATATTAATTGTATATTTTTAATTCAATGACTTTTAAATGGTTTCTCGTCATTAGCCCTGTAGCTTACTTGGGTGGGCTTAGAAACTGATGACCTTTCATCTATCTCATCAAGCTTGAGACCAGTAGATAAATCCATTTAGAAAAGAGTTGGGTCATGATGAATGTCCAATTGCTTGGCCCAACTCCACCACGATGTGCATATGCCAAGTTGACATACAGTCATTCGGGGTTTGTAAATGATGTTAAGGATTGGATTAATCTAAGTATCATATCATTTAGTTCCAGCAACTATAAGGTTTCTAGTGAATTTTGAAATCCAATGTCTTAGCCCCATATTGATGCATGTGTTTTATCCATGCTGTCCATCCATATGCACCCTTCACATATGATATTTGAGTTGCATATACATACATGGTCCACCAAATATGGGTTTCACTTAATATGATGTTTTTTCTAAAGGAAGATTTGATCTTAAATATGGGATTTGAAAGTCAAAATACCATGGTAGTTCTATACGTGCAATCATTAGGTGATAATGGCATTACTTTCATCTAATGCAATTCCATACCGTTTAATCCCATGAATCAAATGGCCCTAAAGTGTTGCAATGCACCCAAGCAGTCTTACTATCCACTGCCCACACCTTCATGCAATTGATAATTTTACCTTTCTAGATCACCATTTACTAATAACTATGTAGAAATAATTTTATATAAACCACATTTCAACTTCACTTCTAATGAGGACTTCGAAAAATAAGTTTTAAAGCAATATTTATATATAATTTTTAAAAAGAATACTATAACACTCTGCCACCTACGTCTCACGGTTCAGCTATATATAAACAATACCAATTAAATTTCATATCCTCGTTTTGAAAACATAAAACATGCAAAAAAATAAAAAAAATAAAAATAAAAAGACAAGTCTTGAAAAGAATCAATCACCTACAGGCAATGGTACTACGACTTGTGGTACATTCCACTTGTTAGGAAATCAGTACCACTAAAATGACAGGCCCCACCACGATGACCACTCTTCTCTAAAATAAGGCTGATCCGCTCTCTAGGTGGCCACATTGATAGTGTGGCCCATCTGATGAGCAGACTGGCCTGATTTTGGAGAAGGGTGATCATTGTGGCAGGCATTCTCGTTTTCATGCATGGTACTGATTTCCTGAATAAGAGGCATGGTGGAGGGAAAGTTTTCGTTATAGTACAAGTTGTGGTGCCTTGCTTATAGGTGATTAATTCTCAATCTAAAGTGTCAATGCTCTTCCTCTTCCACAACTATACAAATTTCTCAATGACTGTGAGGGTAATGGCCTCGTGGGGCTGTGATAAAGTCTTAAAGCATCTTCATTATTTAAAGAGAGTTCTAAGAAAAGATATTTTGTATTTTGAGTATGGTCATCTTAACATCCGTGCTTATTTTGATGTGATACATCTTTGGTTTTTATACGTTCATTAAAAGAAATCTAGTCACATAGAAGAATAAGAAATAGCTTGTTGTTATATGTTCCAATGCCGCAATTGAATTTATTTTGCGATAATCAAGCAACAATCGGTATTACCTCCAATCCCTTATTTCATAAGCGCAAGGAAAAAATTATCTAATAGTATAATTTACACTCCTTGCCTATCAACAAAGAAACTACTTACAGACCAGGCTACAATTATGAATATAAATTCATGCTCCAACTTGAGGAGAGTGTTTGTGTTTACATATTTGTGTGATTTTGTGGACCATCACATGTCCTCACACGAACACCACAATGGGTGATCGAACACATGACCACTTTTTTAAGATATATATATATATATATATATATATATATATATATAAAGAAATCATCCCAAACGTCTATGAAACAACAACGTTGATTTTTTGGGCCTCATAATGGCTGTAGAATGCACTTCAAATGCTAGAAGATCTTAGCTTTATTATATTACAAATTTAGGAAAATCAAGCAACGAATTTATCTTTGATGGGCCAGCTACAGAGCTTGGCCCAGCAACTGATCCCGGAAGGCGTCTAGGTGGGCCTCATCCATGCACCATGTCATCAACCGGATACCGGTCATCGGCACCGTTGGCGCTCCGAAGACGCAGACAGGGACGATGTTGGAGTACTGTATCGGGATGAAATTGATAGGTGGGCCCCACCCATAGTCGACGCTACGGAAACCCAGCCGGGCCCACTCCGAAACGAACAGCGTGGTGTACGTGAGGGGCGGCGCAAACGGGTCCATCTCATGGCCCACATAATCTCCGGCCATCCACTTGGCGAATTCGGCCCGTAGCTTTGCCTTCCCTTCTTGTATCAATCTCACAACGTCGATATTCGTCGCCCCAACCAGCCACCGGCTGGAGGCTGAAACGATCACAGGGAAGAAGCAGTTGCCGTAGTATCCTTCCGGCAGTGGCGGGTCGGTCAGCGGCCGTACATTCGCGAAGAAAACAAGCTTGACGTCGGTGTCTGTCTCTAATGCAATTGCCCGAGTTCGGTATCTCCAGATGCTGGCGGTGATGGCTTCGAACGCCGAGCATGTTCGGCCCGTCTGCTCGAAGAAATCCCGCTTGAGCGGGCTGACGTAGTCCAGAGAAATGTCCATGTTGGACTGCAGCAGCTTGTAGTCAGGCGGAGGCGGTGGCAGCGGTGGCTTCTGCTCTAGGGCTGCGAGTGCGAACTTCGGCGGTGCGGCGAGAGCTTCCCGACGCCAGACCGGTGAAATGCTGGGATTTTGAAGGCCTCTGGCGAGCTCTCCGACGGCGTTTAGGAATTGCGCCGAGCCCAAGCCGTCGCAGATGCCATGGGAGAATTCAAGGCCAACGATGAATCCGTCGCCGGTGAATTGCGTCACCTGAAAATGAGACCATCCACGGTTAGAAATGTAAATGGGCTGTGAACATGATTGTAGTCGTTGATCTGGTGGGCCACTACATGGATGGACCATAAACATGTGATGATGATCAGAAGATCTTAACCATCCAATCAGTGTCCTGCAAATGCATGGTTAGAAGAAGAGAGAGTCAACAATTAACAGGCTAAAAATCATAACAAATGGACGGTCAGAATTGTCTGATCGACTTGATTTTTCAGTTATGGTCCATCAATCCACATCGTGACTACCAATCAACGGTTAGACTGCACCGGATTAGATAATAACACCCAAATGAGATTTACCAGAATACCTGTATCAGAACGAGTGGATCAAATCCATCGTTATCCAACGGTGGATCTGGCAGAAGATTGAACCGCGAGTCCGTGAGATCGTTATCTAGATAATTAACGGCATCGAGGCCGCAGTCGGCGGACGCTTCAACGAACCAGATTCCTTCTCCCGTGCACTCGACTTGTAGCTGGCCCACTCCAGATTCTACAAATCGACCGGCCAGAGGATAGTAGGGCACTAGCGCCTTGGACAGGGCCACCTTTATGACCGTTGCTGCGTCATGGCCATGTTTATACACGTGTAAGGTCCGGATCTTGCATCGTAGGGCTGGGAGGCTATCGATGGCGGAAAGATCCAACGTGTCGGATGGTGTAGATTCGCTGGGCTTGATGATGGAATGGGCCAGCCTGGTTACTGAGTAGCTCATGGTGGAAAGACGAGGCGTGCCGCTTGCGATGTACAATCACGCATACAGTTCTCTCTGTCTAGTGTCTATATATAGAGAGATGCCGGATCCAATACACAGCTTTGTAGGTTAAGCTTACCCTACAATCCGATGTTTGTGGCCCACCATGATGTGTGCATAAAATCCAATCCGTCCATCATGTGCATCGCATCAAGTTATCTTCGAAAAATAAAAATGAGGCCATATCAAAACTCAAGTGGGCCACACCATTGGGAACAGTTGAGATGAGAATCTCATCGTTAAAAACCATCCAGTTTGTGTCTGTGGCCCACCTTATTTTTAAGATGCCATCTGATCAATTCAGAATATGTATCCACCACGATGACCAAGTGGGCCACGCTTTTTGGGCATGATTTACATGGTATGGCCCACCTAACTTTTGAATGGATCTGATTTTTGGGCTCGAACGAGAAGATAAGGGAGGGCAGATGATATCATGCATCCATCACAGTAGGCCCCACACGGTGTGGTTGTATCTTCGTAGTGGATCTGACAAAGTCACTTTGTGTCACGCATGGAACAACTCATCGATGCAATAGGTAGAGAAATGACGCTGTATATGATACAATCATTTCTTTCCCATCAACGTATTACAAATCTGGTCCATGCAAAAGGTGGACCACACCATAATAATCACATGGCATTAAAATCACGACGATCCACTCATGGAGTGGGCAACAAAATTAAAATCCATGGACAGACAATGGACGGACTAAGTGAACTGGTGTGGCCCACCCGTGAATGGATCAGGAATAACTTTCCATCTCAGGTAATAAGAAATGTGTGGCCCACCTTTTGCACGGATGGGATACTCTACAATGTAAAACCATCGCTGTAAAGAGATGGCAAATCAGATACACAGGCTGTATCGCATCATTTGTTAAGTATATAAATACCATGCTTTTGATAGATACACCCTTTCTTTTTTAACTTTGGTGTCGTGATAGTACAAAGCTGTATTAATCGTATTTACAATTATAGACAATAGGAGCGTATCTATCAAACAAAGTGGTTATAAATATCTAACCTCGCACGCACTCTTTTGCACGCGACACAGCACGTGCCAAGCTCGCACGTGTTCCGGATGTGAAGGTGCGTGTGGAGTTGGCAATTCATATAGAAATGATTGCTTCCCTTGCAAGTGTAGACAGTGCAACAACTGCAAGCTGTGATTTTTAAACACTTCTGTACATCATCCGTCCTTATCCAATCGGACTAGTAGGGAGTAAAGTAAACTCTGTGGGGCCCACCGTGATGTTTTTGTTTTATCCACTCTGTTCATCCGTTTTTCCAGATCATTTTAGGGTCTGATCCCAAAATTGAAGCATATGCAAAGTTCAAGTGGACCACACCAATGGAAACAGTGGTCATTGAATGCCTACCGTTGAAAGCTTCTTGTGAGCCACACAAGTTTTGGGTGAAGCTGATATTTTTATTTTCCCTTCATACATGTCTGTGTGACCTTTTGAGCAGGTTGGATGAAAAATAAACATCACTGTGGGCCCTAGGAAGGTTTCAACGGTGGGCATTATTATCCCCACTGTTTTCTGTGGTGTGGTCCACTTGAGATTTGAATATGCTTCAATTTTGGTTTCATGCCCTAAAATGAGGTGGAAAAACGTATGGATGGCGTGGATAATGACACATACATCATGGTGGGCTCCACAGAGTTTACTTACCATGCTATAGAGTTGGGAGTTACTACACAATCGACGCCCTAGCCAATCCCAGATATGCAAGCTCGCAGGTGCTGGTCCACTATGTAATGGTCCACACGGTTCATCTAGAAGGTCTCGTAGTGGGTGGGCCATCAGATATCCTTATCTTTGATACAGATGCGTTGAACAGTTCTGAATGGACATGTTCCCGCAATCCTGACCGTACGTGGATCTGAGGTGCATGGGTGATGACGAACAACCTTCTGAGATAGAGTCATATGGAATTAGCCGATGGTCTAAATTCTATGTCATGTGTGGCCCACTTGATGATCATCAGCTTTATTCTCAGGACATGCAATCTACACACTAGGAATCGCCTGATGCATGGCTAGTTGTGCAAATGCGTTGGGTTGATATTATGGTCATTAGACCTAACCCAGTAATAAGTGGGTCTGGTCAGGTCTAAAATCTGCAGCCATAGAGTGTCTGGGTCCCACCCATATTTACTAAATGGGTGGGGCCTTGAGCTTTTTTAAATTAACTTCATTCCGACCGGTTTTTAATTAAGTCCAACCTGCTACCATAAAAAAAATAAACCCAAGTCAAGCCTAGACTCAACCTAAACCTATGAAAGTAGCTAATTAATAAGGTTTATAAATATTGTCTAAGAGTTAATTAATTGCTTTTGTAAAGAAATGCTCACACACAATTAGTTGTACATCTAATTAGGTGGCATGTGGGGCCACTATGGTGTATCTATGACTTCTTGGCTGCCCAATAAGGTTGTCCCACCATGAAATTGCGATGCTCCAAAAAATCAGGTGGGTCCAGCCATGAAAATTGTATGTTCCATGTGATTTTGGAGATTTTTGAATGGTGGTTCGTGGTTTACCGTGGTGTGTCCCACTTGATAGTTGGGAAATGTCGTAAAAACATAATGGTGGGTCACATACACCAACTAGTTGGACATACAACTAATGTACAAGTATTTCTTATTGTAAAACCCTTGGTTGAGATCGGATGGTCAATGCAAAATCCATCATTAGCTGGAAATTGGAATAGGCATAAGTTGAATCTGCTACCATAAAAAAATAAACCCAAGTCAAGCCCAGACTCAAACTAAACCCATTAAGGTAGTTAATTAATAAGGTTCATAAATGTCTAAGAGTTAACCCTTTGTTGGAAATTCGAATAAGCATTTTAGCTTCTTATTTTTTTTTTGGGTTAGTACATACATCCCAACGTTAGTACACACCTACACTGTTAGCCACCCCATGTTGGGAATCGATGCCAGAACCTCATTGTTGAAAGGAGGTTATCTTCACTCGTTTGCACTTGCATTTCCTTCTTAAATTCTTCCAAATGTTTATCTAAAATATAATAATTCAAACTAAGCCATCCAAATTGATGGACCTCCTGTAGATTGATCATCATCCAAAGCTCACATTGATTGAATTATACCAACCCCAGATTAAAGTTCATCTGTTTGTTGAATTCAGGCCGTTGATTATCTTTCATTTCTTGGCCGGTTAAGAAATTAAATATGTGTAGTGTTCAGTTTAAGGTCCATTTAAATTGGGAGCCACAAGTCGGAATGTTTAATTTTATCCATACGACATTCTTGCAATTTTCTTATGCCAGTGTATCATCTGGTACTCTGCAAGAGTATCAAAATTTTTCTTTGCTCACGTTGCGTGCAAAGCATCAAAGCCACCAAACAATTAAAATAGGTTGATAACTGTCAGATAACTTGAAATTTCTTAAACGCTACTATACGTTATCATATGATACATTGCCGTAAATGTGTGGGCTGAAGATGTGTGTTCCAGAATCACCCACTCTTGCGTAACTCCATGCAACTCGCATGAGTCGGACCGAGTCAGATTGAATCGGTTTTTTTTTTTACCGGTTTCAGGTCACTGTATCGTCTCAATCAAGACTCAGCGACTCAGACCAACTCGTCCGGCCTCGGGTCAACTCACTCAAGTCGGTGGTGAATCGGTCTGGCTTGGTTGAGTTGGGTTGAACCATTGAGTCTAACCGAATCTAAGTCGGTCCGGATGAGCCACATAGGACTCATCCGAGTATTAAAACCATGATACATGCTACTGGGCCTGGGCCTAGATTCCAGCCCAAGTGGCTCAAAATCCCAAGGGCATGGCGGTGTAACTGGGCTTGAATCTGCATAAGGCCCGCGGAGTAGACCCAACCGAGTCTGAGTGATTTAGTACCTGTTTGATTTTCAATTTTGGTATTAAATGAATTATAAATCAGTAATTATTACTTTTATATGTGATTGAAAGAAGAAAACTGTGCAAAAATAATAAAACCACATGGAATTGTGATTGTAAATTTTGTGGGGCCCATCATTATGTATATGTCTAATCCACACCGTCCGTATATTTTATGTGCTCATTTTAGGTCATGAAAAAAAAATTGAGGATGATCTAAAGCTTAAGTGGACCACACCTCGGGAAAAAAATGGAGAACTAAACACCTAGCATTGATAGTTAAAATGAGCCTAGGGCCCCACGGATATGCCTACCTATTATCCAACCTGTTCAAACCTGTTCATCACTTCACACAGACCTGTATGAAGGGAAATCACAAATATCAGCTTGATCCAAAACTTCTGTGGTCCACAAGAAAAATTGAACGTTAAGAGTTCAATCCCCCCTTTTTCCAGTGGTGTGGTCCTCTTGAGATTTGGATCGGCCTCGTTTTTTGGTTCGTTACCTAAAATAAGCAGGAAAAACAGATGGACGGAGTAGGTCTAATGCATACATAATATGGTGGGCACCACAGAGTAGATCTAATAGAATCCGGGTGTGAAAGGTAAATAATAAATGCCCGTTTACATGCCCTACCTTTGAATTCAAAGGTTTTGGGCTAGGCACATCAGATTGATGGTGCCTTTGGAAGGTTGGCTATTTGCAAGTTACAACTCACTGGGTAATCTGGCAGAGTGTGATAGTTGATACACAGGCACTAAGAAACAGTAGACATGGCATCCAAATGTAGGGTGGAAAATGTGGGACTCATTTTAGGTAGGTCACTAAGCAAAAAAATAAAATAAATAAAAAAATAGAAATTCAGATAGAGTGGTCGATCCTAACCTCTTATCAGTGGCCATTTCTTTGCTGAATTGAGACCGTTGACTACTTCTCTTTTGGCCGTTTATTAAATTGTCACAAGTGTGCCAGTTAGGAAGTGTAATGAGTTTAATTTTTTATTTTATGATCTATTGGGGTCCATGAATTGGAAGGTTAATGTGATTTTCTCTTATGCAACGTGTACCTTGTCTGATTGCATGCGTATCAACTATCATCCTCTGGCGGACCATCAAGGGGATTTGGATTCGTTAGTGAGGAGTAGAGTTGGGCATCGAGTTGAGCTGAAATGAGTTATAGCTGAGTTGATCCTATCCAAGCAAGGAATGAGTTTTAATCGAGTTGGATTGAATTTTAATCGAATCAAATGCTCTTGACTTGAGCCGAATTGAGTTGAGAATGATCTGGTCCAATCCATGTTCGACCCGATTATAGGAAACCCGAGTGAATTCAAGTTAAGTTATGGCTGAAATTAAAAAATATCTGAAATTTTCAACAAAAATAAATGACAATAATATGAAAAACCATACGTAAATCATACGAAAACTCCAATTTTTTTTTTTTAAAAAAATCCTAAATTTATTGAAGAATGATATGAAAATGAGGCAAAAAATGGGTCAAGCTGTACCTTTGAAGCTTTAATCAAGATTGGGTAGGTTGCTTGAGTCGAGACAAGTGGAGACGACAAATAGAGACATTCGGTGTCCAGACTGGGTGGGTGGTGCAACGAACAGAGACGTTCGGCACCCGAGTTGGCTGCTTGTCTGGTTGATGCGAGCGAGTAAAGGGTAGGACTATAGGAGGTGGAGGAGGGAGGGAGTGAGAGGAGGAGGAGGAGGTCTAGTCGCCAGCAAGCTTGGGAGTGAGAGGAAAGGAGGAAGATGGGTTAGGGTTTGGGTGGGGTCGAGTGTTTGGATGCGACTGAGTACTAAGTAGAGTAAAAGTAAAAAATAAGTTAGGTTTTTTTTTTATTATATATTTTTACTACCTGAGCGAGTCGACTCGAGTACGGATCGAGTCGATTTCATTTTGAGTCGGATTACGAGTCGAGTCGAATTAGTAATGGATCGCACTCAACTCGATCTGGATTCAGATTGTATTCAACACACTCTATCTTGGACCGTTTGCTACCGGCGGATCGGTGCAAGTCGAGTCTAGTCGGTCCGGACGAGTCGAGTCAACCGACTCTAGTGAGGAGCTAGGGCTGTCAATGGGCCGGGCTGGCCCGACAGGATTTCAGGCCTGGCCTGCCTCAGGCCGGGCTTGAGCTAGAATATCAAGCTTGAGGGCCGGTTCCGGCTTAACAATCAAGCCCGTTTCTTAATCGGGCCGGGCTTGGACTGAACTGTCTACAAGCCCGTTGCCCCGGCCTAGCCATAGTTTAGCAAAAAATCAAAATTTAAATTAAAACATTTCCCTCCCATGAATCTTCAAATCCCTCTTTAAAGTCTCTCCATCTCTCTCTGTTCTTCTTTTTAATTTTAGGAAATAGAAAACTTGTAATCTCTCTCTCTCTCTCTTTATTTTAATTTTATGGAAATGGACATCTTCAAATTCTATAAAACCAGTAGCAGCAAACCATATGAAAAAACCCTTTACACCAACCAAATCTCGAAAAGCGGCAGCAACCCCAACCTCAAATTTACAGCATTAGCATGAGCGAATTCCGCCATGGCATCTAGCAACTCACCGGGTCACCCTCACAACACAACTCGTTTCTTCCACCCCACAACACGCCAAAACTCCCCTCCACTTGCAAAGGATTTGTAGGAATTCAAGTTGGAGGGTTTTGCGGGCTCAGATTTTGCAAGGATTCAGATTGGTCCAGTAATCAGGTGGGCCTCTGCTCTCTCTCTGGAAATGGTTGGGCTCCGGTTCAAGCCGGCCCTGTCTATATACTTCTGGTTGGGCTTGGGCTACACTACTTTGGCCCGTCACGAGCCCGGGCCAAGTATGGGCATAGTTTGAGGAATATGGGCCAGAGTTGGACAAATCTCGGCCCAGCCCTAGCTCGGCTCGTTCACACCCCTAGTAGTGAGTCCATGCTGGAAAAGCTTTGTGGGCCCCACCATGATGTATGTGTTTTATCCATGCCGTTTATACTTTTTGCCTGCTCATTTTAGGGCATGATCCAAAAAATGAGGTACACCCAAATCTCAGGTGGACCACACTATAGGAAAGAGTGGTGATTGAACACCTACCATTGAAAAGTTTCTATGGCCCACTGTAATGTTTATTTTCTATTTAACCTGTTGACTAGGTCACACAGACCTAGATGAAGTGAAACCATAAATATTAGTTTGATCCTAAACTTTTTTAACCCCTTTGAAGTTTTTAATGGTGGGCATTCAATCACCACTTTTTCCTATGGTGTGTGTAAACAACCTACCTAGGGTGAAAGAGTTGACTTGAGCACTGCCCTAAACCTAAGCCCAAACTAAGTCTTGACTAACTCCTGACTAAAGCCCATTCCAAGCCTAAGCCTTGGCCTATCTAGCATTAGGATCATAATAAAGCAAAATGAACCAAAGCTACGGCTGCGCACCATTCAATTTATAATCAATTTATCGATTGAATCGAATCGAATAAATTGAATCGAATTGAATCGTTCTCTAAGATTTAAATTTTTTTGTAAAAAAAAATTCAATTTCAATTCAATTTCAATTTTCGGTTCCAATCAATCGAATCGAATTGAATCGATTGATCAAATTGAATTGAACATATATATATATTAATGGACAGTATGGATGAAATAGATACATCTGAATTTAAGGAAAATTTTTAAAAATTAGAACGATACATATCTCAAATTACCACGTCACAACAAAATAATGGGAATTGAACGTCTACCATTAAATTCTTCTTAGGGCCCATTGTAATGTTTATTTGTCATCCAACCTGTTGATAAGGTCACATAGACCTAGAGGAAGGGAAAAAACAAAAATTAGCTTGATACCAAACTTCTAAGCCCTCAAAAGTTTTCAACAATAAGCGTCAATCCCCTACTATTTTCTTGTGGTGTGGTCCACTTGAGATTTGGATATGTCTCATTTTTTGCATAATGTCTTAGAATCATATGGAAAAATGGATGGAGGGCCTAGATAAAGCACATACACCATGGTGGGGCCTACAAAGCTTTGAAATTACCCTTCTGTATATCCGTGCCCACTAAGAGTCCAAGACTATTCAGATTGCGTACTTAGCAACTCAATGCGCTTGGCATACTAAGTAAACTCTGTGGGGCCTACGATGATTTATTCGTTTTATCCACTCTGTTCATCCACTTTAAAAGATAATTTTATGGCTCGAGCCCAAAATTGAAGTGTATACAAAGCTCAAGTGGAACATAATGGGAAACAGTGTGAACTGAACCTCTACCATTGAAAAATTATTGTAGGCTATAGAAGTTTTGAATCAAGCTGATATTTGTGTTTTTCATTCATACATGTCTACCTGATCTTACGAATAGGTTGGATGACAAATAAACGTTATTGTGGGCCCTAGGAAGGTTTCAACGGTGGAAATTATTATTCCCACTGTTTCATGTGGCATAGTCCACCCAAGTTTCGAATATGCTTTAATTTTGGGCTCAACTGCTAAAATAAGCAAGCAAAACGAATGGACAGTGTGGTAAACCAAATGCATTCAAAGTAAGTCCAATTAAGTTTAATCAGTACGACAAAAGCGTACTAACTTAGTACGCAATCTCTAAAGTTCGCCCCAAAGTGAATTAAGTGTTACGTTGGTAACAACTTAGTGGGTGTTACCCCTACCGTGTGGGGCCTACCTTGATATATTTTTTGTATATGTATTAAGTCCATCTAATTTTACGTCTCATTTTAGGACATGATCCAAAATTATAAGAAGATCAAATCTCAGATGGACCATACCAAGAAAAAGAGTGATGAATAACTATTAAAAATATTTTTCAGGCCTTGAAAGCTTTGGATCAATACAATCTTTTTAATTTCCATGTATGGATTAGTTATTATGCATATGTTTTTAGAAGTATTTCTATTAATATTACTATTTGAGGTACTATAAAATCTAAACCTACAAAGCCTATAAGTTTTCAATTTGCAATGTGTGAAAAATCGAATCGAATTGAATAAAAAAATTCATCAATTCAATTCCAAAAAAATTGAGTCAATTCAATTTTAATTCAAAATTTCAAAATTAAGATCAATTTAATTTCAATTTCAATTTTGAAAATTCAAGATCAATTCAATTTCAATTTCATCCAAAATCGAATTGATCGAATCGATGTGCAGCCCTAACCAAAGTAGATACCTAAACTATACTGGGATATTTTATCGCAAGGTAGGTAGAAGAGAGAAGTAAACACCCCCTCGAGAGTCCTGCTCAAACTAAAATGACCATTTTGCCCATAATTTTCCACCAAATTAGCCCCATACCAAGTCCCTTAGCCAATAAGGCATTGCTACGTGGCACAATCCATGCCCTCAGCCAATGACAACCTTCCCAAGCCCTTTTTTAGCTTCAAAACTTTCTAAAAACCAAGAAAATATCATCCCCACACTTATAAATACCTATTTCTCTTCATTTTCAAATCATCTTTCATCACTAGAAGTCCAAGAGTCCTCCTTCTTAAGGGAGAAAAGAAGAGAGGGATGGTGGGTTTAACCCTTCTCATCCACCAAGGAGACCAGGATGCCCTCCTAGCATGAGGTCAGCCTAGTCAAGCCTGAATTTTGGCGACTTTTTTTTTTGTTGTTGTTAGTAATGCAATGCACCTACCCAATTAGCTAGGCAACCCACCCACATGGTTAGTCACATGATGCACCCACCCACCGGTGGGGTTAGTGTGTCTCCCTAGCACTCGATCCCAAGATCTGCTGTTGAAATGCCTAGGCGTGTTTTAGCTGGGCTAGTAGGCAAGACACGAATTTTGGCAACCTAAGCCATAGAAATGCCAATCTAACCCACTCCAATTGATCCTTATGACATCTTGTTCACCCACTTGCCCAGCTTAGATCGATTTCATTCATCCTTGTGACAACCCATTCACCCACTTGCCTAATTTAGATCGTTTTCGTTCACACTCGCGTTAGCATTGCTTATCATCATTTCATCTCCAACTCCTTGCTCCCCTAGTACTAATCGAGTGTATACTTTACAATTTTCTAGAATTTCGGATCTTGCCCATCAAAAGCTCTCAAATCAATTGAGACCAGGACGTTGTATTTCCATCACCTTGCATTCCATACATCAATATATCTTGTCTTCGCTACATTAGTCTATTCGAGTGTATGCTCTGTAACTTATTGTTCCCTCAGATCCCACTCATAAAAAACTCAGATTGACTAAAGCTTTATCGCTTTTCAAGTACATGGGTCTGGGTAGAGAATCTCTCTTGATCTTTATCGTAAGGCAGACATCGCACTATCACACAACATACCATTAATTCCATTACACCATCTGACGTAAGAACTAATTAATTTGATCCCTTGTATTTCGTGGAGTTCAGTTAAGTAGAGGCAATATTTTTGTTCAGGTAGAGAGGGTGCCCAACACCTTCCTTCTTTATCATTGTGGTCTCTTATCCAAAATTCTAGGTCATAGATCAGGAGTTATTTGAACAAAGGAATTCTTGAATTCCCTGGTTTATAGCTACCGTAGAAATCTAAGTAACTGGCTACCTGCGACTCCAAGTCAAATATACAATGTGTACAAAAAAGCTTAAAAAGGCCCCTGTGAGCACAATCCACTCAGGATCCAACATCCACCGTGTGATTCATTGAGATTTGGAACTACCTCATTTTTTAAGTAATGCCCTAAAAGGAACTTAAAAAATAGATGAATAGCATAGGTAAAACACATACATCATTTTGGGCCCCACAGTGCCGACAGTAGAGTAGGGTAAACCACCGGATTCAAGTCCTAATCCAAGTTTGTCGGGCTAGTTGGGATGGATGGTCATGATACACATAAGAGGAATGTAGTTAATTGGTTGTTTCTTCCATGTGCCAACATAAGCACCACACACGAGTCAAAGTGGCAGACGTGTACTACATCTAGGATGTTCATTTAGCGGGGTCTCACAGATAATGTTCCGTTGGCCCAAAATCTAGCTGGTCGGCTTCTTTTGTGGGCCATACTTTTAGAAGAAAAATGAACAGTCTAAGATAGGTAATCAATGGTACACATTCAACATGATCCTCTTCACTTTGGACACATGGTCACACGTGTGATGAATGGTCTGATTACATTTAAGCATATATTATTCTGTATATGTCCAGCATGCTAGAATTGTGATTGACTCAAATCCAACCAAACACTTTACGACCCAAGTGTCAAAATAGCTAGATTAAGACCAGACGTGTGAAGATTGCCTTCGTTAATTACTCATCCATTTGTTAAGATGATGAAATAATTCGGCTATCAGGTACAGCTATATCTCCGCACAGGGTCAGTGGCGTTGGGTTCGAAGAAATAGATTCTGACAAGAGCGCACATGTGTACCGCATGACCGAATTCCACACTACCATGTTTGGGACATCTTGGGTATTGTAAACATGTCATGGGTTAGCACGCATGCACATGCACAAGGTGGATGGTAACGGTACCATCGACTGAGTCATGCATTGGGTCCACTTCTTAGTTACAACTAATCTTTAGTATTATCAGATATATATATATATATATATATATATGCCACGCATATTCTCACACCTTGTCTTTCTCAAGTCTTCTGTAGCTAAAAAAATCCGCCTGACTCATGTGTATGAATCAATCACAGCTTACGTGAGAAGGCATCGACTCGATCCACATGGACTCGGCTGATTTGGAGAAGGCGGGTTATGGAGACAGAGAAACGACTCTGCCCAATATCACACGGCATGTTGACTTTCAAGACGACATTGCTGAGTTGCATTGGCGCCCATGAGTTGTTTTCACGTGAATTAAGCTTTGGAACCCATGCATGCACGTTATCTTGGCCGTCTAAGTTGTGGGACCCAACAATATTGACGTTGGATATTGCCCCTTTGGATTTGAACCACTGAACAATATTTCCTTTTTACTCTTCATTTGAAGGGAAATGATTCGATGGTTAGGATTGCTTGATCATTGTAACTTTTGGGATATGTTCCATCCAGGGCGGGGCCACCAATTTGGACTGTCTAGATTACCTTACTATGTCTTTGTTGCATGTGGATCATGGGTTGTAACGATCATGTTGAAACCATTGCCATTTACGAGCCCGTCACCTCTTTCACCCACAACTAGTTGGACGATGGTGTTATCGTCCAACTACCATATGATTGCCAGCATGTCATGTGTATGTTATGCAACCCAAGCAATGGGTTGGGCCCACCATAATGATTTAATGTTGGGGCATTTTCACATCGGGCTTGAGTGAGGTGGCCTGTGTGATGCAGGAGCACGCACACTCAGGCAACCCGTATGATGCAGGTGACTTGTGTGATGCAGGCCTCACCCGTGTGAGATGGGTGGCTAGTGTGATATGAACCCATATGATGTGGGTCCAGGGTTAGCCGAGGGCAATGCTTGTGTGAAACAGGAGCCTGACTATGAGATAATTAAAGAGATTGATTCACCACACTCTATCAATTCTAGCTTTTAGAGCAAGTGGTTAGCCGCCCTACTCAAAGTGCTATTAGTACAGCCACAAATGTACGTTGTATCAGATCAACGGTTGTAAACTATTTCTATGGTGTGGCCTACACAGTGAATGGATCAATCCTACCATCCCATCCATGGATTGGACAATGGGTAGTTATAAGAAAAAATGTCCAACCTACAGATGATCCATCAGAATATCCTTCGATCAGTGTGATTTTCACACGGCAGAACTAATGGATGGTTCATATCAATCAATTTATGTTTACGTTAAGAAATCTTTTAAAAAATTGATATAAAACCACTGATTATTTGCTAATTCATGTAATTAAGATGTGGAGAGCAGCACTAACAGAGCTTGTGGCAACTGCAACACTTTCATCCTCACCAGCTGCATCATCTCCTGCCTTGATTCTCACGTGGCCGACCCAAAGCTCCTGATACCGTTCATCACTTTCGCAGTCCTCTTTCTCTTCCTCATGGTGATTGTCCCTCTCTCCGGCGGTCACATGAACCCGATCCTCACCTTTGTCGCCGCTCTGAAAGGCATCATCTCACTCACCCGGGCTGCCTCCTATGTCGTGGCCCAGTGCATCGGGTCCGTCATGGGGTTCATGCTAGTAAAGTGTGTAATGAGCCATGAAGTGGCGGTGAAGTACTCATTGGGCGGTTGCACCGTGGTCACCAATGGTGCAGCCCCTGGTCTGGGCTATCTACTGCACTGATCCTAGAGTTTGCATGCACATTTGTTGTGCTCTTTGTTGGTGTGACCGTAGCGTTCGATCATCGAAGGTGTGCAGAACTCGGTTTTACTACGGTGTGTGTCGTAATGGCCGGGATCATGGGTCTAGTGTGTTGAGTATGGAGACAACCACACCAATCCATGGCCGGGCGCCCGGACGATCAAATGGCCGGGCGCCCGAAATTCATCCAGTTTTACTGTCCAGTCGCTGGACTGTTTTTGAGAGTAGCCGGGCGCCCGACGGTCAAAGTGTCCGGGCGCCCGATATTCATCTGTTTTCTGTTTTTTGTTGCTGGACGTATTTTGTATTGGCCGGGCGCCCGACCTAGTTATGTTCGGGCGCCCGACCAGCCGCGGGCTTAAGACGCGGGTTTCCTATTTTGTGTTCTAATTGCGTGGTTTACTATATAAAGGGGTGTAAACCGGGATTAGAGATATGGATTAGGGCTTCTATACGTCTAAGGTGAGAAAAATGCGAGAAGATTAGCAAAAGGGCCATCTCTGTGCATGGGAGCATAGGAGAAGGTAAGGGTATTACTTGTAACTTCATTTTTCTTCATAGTGAAGTTTGCACCCGTGGTTTTTTACCCTTATTGGGATTTTTCCACATAAATATCTGTCTTGTGGATTGTTGGTTTGTGTGATTCTTTTCTAGTTATTATTTTCTTCCTGTTTATTGTTTGTGGGTGAGACCGGAGATTGGATCTCGGTTCACCGGTGTTGTTGGCGTGCTGCGCAACAACTGGTATCAGAGCTATTGGTTTAGTTCAACTGGGAGCGATGGCGGAAGATGGGAAAACTAGAATTGAGAAGTTTGATGGTTCAAACTTTGCCTTCTGGAAGATGCAGATGGAGGATTATCTATATCAGAAGGACCTCTACATTCCTCTAGAAGGAAAAGAGAAGAAACCAGAGAAGATGACAGATGATGAATGGGCTTTAATAGATAGGAAGGCTTTAGGAACAATCCGACTCTCTTTGTCTAAGAGCGTCGCCTTTAACATATTCAAAGTAAAGACCACAAAAGAATTGATGCAGGCTTTGGCTACGATGTATGAGAAACCCTCGGCGTCAAATAAGGTTCATCTCATGAAACGGCTATTCAACATGAAGATGTCAGATGGTGGGGGCGTGACTGAACATCTAAACGAGTTCAATACAGTCACGAGCCAATTGGAATCCGTTGACATCACTTTTGATGACGAGGTCAGGGCCCTATTGATCTTGTCAAGTTTGCCAGACAGTTGGGATGGTTTGGTGATTACTGTGAGCAATTCTTCAGGTTCTACGAAGTTGAAATTCGATGATGTGGCCGGTCTAATTCTAAGCGAAGAATCTAGAAGGAAGGCATCAGGAACTTCAGGGGATTCAGGAAATGCTCTAAACGTTGAAGGAAGATGAAGATCTTCAAACAAAGGAGGCAATAAACACGGGCGTTCTAAGTCGAGGAATAAGTCCAAGGGACCGAAAGACAAGGACGGGTGTTGGCATTGCGGGAAGAAGGGGCACATGAAGCGTGATTGTAGGGCGCTTAAGAAACAAGAAGGAAGCTCTCAAGGTGGGAAGGATTCAGTGAATCTATCTGAGGAGAGTGACACAGAGGCGTTGATCTTGTCTCTTGATGCGCGTAATGAGTCTTGGGTTATAGACTCGGGTGCTTCGTTTCATGCCGCTTCATCAAAAGAAGTTCTTCGTGATTATGTCTCAGGTAACTTTGGAAGAGTCTACCTGGGTGATGATGAGCCATGCAGTATTGTTGGCAAAGGAGACGTTTATTTAAGTCAGAAAGACGGAACGGTCTTGAAGCTGAAGGATGTCAGACATGTACCGAGTTTGAGACGGAATTTGATCTCAGTGGGGCAGTTGGCCGATACCGGATATGTGACGACATTCACGAGCGATGCATGGAAGGTCACAAAAGGTGCCTTGGTTATATCTCGAGGTAAAAAGCAAGGTACCTTATACGTGACTTCTGGATCGTATAGTTCACTCGCAGTCGCATCAACTGGAATGAACGGGCAGTTATGGCATCAGAGGTTAGGACATATGAGTGAGAAGGGGATGAAAGTGCTATTGTCAAAGGGGAAGCTACCAGGGTTGAAGGCAATCGATTTGGAATTCTGCGAGGACTGCGTGTATGGCAAGCAGAAGAAAGTTAGCTTCAAGAAGACAGGACGCGCTCCAAAGACGCATCTATTGGAGCTTGTACACACTGATGTGTGGGGACCGGCACAGGTATCATCTCTTGGTGGCTCACGTTATTTTGTTTCCTTTATTGATGATGCTAGTAGAAAACTGTGGGTCTACTTCTTAAAACACAAATCAGATGTATTCGATATATTTAAGAAGTGGAAAGTTATGGTAGAAAATGAGACCGGTAAAACTATGAAGTGTCTCAGATCGGATAATGGGGGAGAATATTGTGATAAGAGGTTTGAGGAGTATTGTGCAGCAAATGGAATCAAACATCAGAAAACGATTCCAGGGACACCGCAGCAGAACGGTGTGGCCGAGCGCATTAACAGGACCATCCTTGAGCGCGCTAGGAGCATGAGGCTACATGCAGGGTTGCCCAAGACCTTTTGGGCAGATGCTGTGAATACTGCCGTATATCTCATCAATAGAAGTCCCTCAGCACCATTGGATGGTGGGCTACCAGAAGAAACGTGGACTGAAAAAGAGGTGAACTTTGCACATCTCAGAGTGTTTGGTTGCACTTCTTATGTTCACATTGATGCAGAGCACAGAAACAAGCTGGATGCGAAGTCCAGGAGGTGCACGTTTATAGGCTACGGGTAGAATAATTTTGGCTACCAGTTTTGGGATGCAGAGAACCGAAAAATTATCAGAAGCAAGGACGTAGTCTTCAATGAAAAGGTGATGCATAAGGACAGTGTGCAGCAAAAGCAAAACAAGGCCGATGAGAAAGAATTCGTAGAGTTGGAAGAGCTACCGGACACGGGTGTTACAGTGCCACAGGATGAGCATGCACAGGAGCATGATGAGGCAGAGCCGCAGACACCGGTTGTGAGGAGGTCCACTCGGGAGAGGAGACCCAAGGTCCGATACTCACCCTCCTTACATTATCTATTGTTGACAGATAATGGTGAGCCAGAGTGTTTTGAAGAGGCGTTACGGTCAGATATGCGGGTTAAGTGGGAGCAAGCCATGGAAGATGAGATGGACTCTCTTGAGTCTAATCGTACGTGGGAGCTAGTCACTCTACCCAAAGGCAAGAAAGCTCTTCATAACAAGTGGGTTTATAGACTGAAGGAGGAGCACGATGGTTCGAAACGGTACAAGGCTAGACTGGTTGTGAAAGGGTTCCAACAAAAGGCAGGTATCGATTTCACAGAGATATTTTCACCTGTGGTGAAGATGTCTACGATTCGCATGGTCTTGAGTATAGTGGCTACAGATGACTTACATTTAGAGCAGCTAGATGTTAAAACAGCCTTTCTTCATGGAGACCTTGAAGAAGAGATATATATGCCTCAGCCGATAGGATACGTGGCACCAGGAAAGGAGAAGAAGGTGTGTAGACTGAAGAAGAGTCTATATGGTCTTAAGCAGGCCCCAAGGCAGTGGTACAAGAAGTTCGATAGTTTCATGTCGGGAAACGGGTATAGGAGATGTCATGCAGACCACTGTTGCTACTTGAAGAAGTTTGATATGTCGTATATCATTCTTCTTCTGTATGTTGATGATATGCTTGTGGCTGGATCAAGCATGAAGGACATCTCATATCTCAAAAGACAACTGTCTAGAGAGTTTGCCATGAAGGATTCAGGAGCTGCAAAACAAATCCTAGGCATGAGGATAAAGCGTGACAGGAAAAAGAAGAAGCTGGTTTTGTCACAGGCAGAGTACATAGTCAAGGTACTTGATCGATTCAGCATGGGAGGTGCTAAGCCGGTTAGCACTCCATTAGCCAACCACTTCAAACTTTCTAAGGAGCAAGGAGCCAAGACGCAGGAGGAACGGGACTACATGGCTAAAATCCCTAATGCGTCAGCCATAGGGAGCCTCATGTATGTTATGGTTAGCACGAGGTCAGACATTGCTCAAGCAGTGGGAGTTGTTAGCAGGTACATAAACAACCCTGGGAAAGGACATTGGGAAGCTGTGAAGTGGATCCTCAGATACCTGGTAGGTACTGTGGATGTAGGGCTGTGTTATGGAGGATCGGAAATCAAGCTACAAGGCTACGTCGATTCAGATTTGGCAGGAGATATCGACACTAGAAGGAGCACTACAGGGTATGTCTTTACCCTGAGTAGTGCTGCAGTCAGTTGGATCTCTCAGTTACAGAAGATAGTATCCATCAGTACAATGGAAGCAGAATATGTTGCAGCTACAGAAGAGTGCAAGGAGATGGTGTGGATCCAAGGTTTTATGGAAGAGTTGGGAAAGAAGCAAGTAGATTGCAAGCTGTACAGTGACAGTCAGAGTGCAATACACTTGGCTAAGAATTCAGCCTTTCATTCAAGGACCAAGTATATTGACATCAGATATCAGTTCATACGTTCGTTACTGGAAGATGGATCGATTGCTTTGGAGAAGATTCATACAAGTGAGAATCCTGCAGATATGTTGACCAAGGCGGTCACACGGGAGAAGTTGAAGCTCTGTTCAGCTTTGATTGGTCCTCAGGCTTGAAGACTGGGAGGTAGTGCACTCCGGATGTAGAAGACGAAGGAACATGTGGTGATTGTCTCCAAGTGGAAGATTGTTGAGTATGGAGACAACCACACCAATCCATGGCCGGGCGCCCGGACGGTCAAATGGCCGGGCGCCCGAAATTCATCCAGTTTTGCTGTCCAGTCGCTGGACTGTTTTTTAGAGTAGCCGGGCGCCCGACGATCAAAGTGTCCGGGCGCCCGATATTCATCTGTTTTCTGTTTTTTGTTGCTGGACGTATTTTGTATTGGCCGGGCGCCCGACCCAGTTATGTCCGGGCGCCCGACCGGCCGCGGGCTTAAGACGCGGGTTTCCTATTTTGTGTTCTAATTGCGTGGTTTACTATATAAAGGGGTGTAAACCGGGATTAGAGATATGGATTAGGGCTTCTATACGTCCAAGGTGAGAAAAAGGCGAGAAGATTAGCAAAATGGCCATCTCTGTGCATGGGAGCATAGGAGAAGGTAAGGGTATTGCTTGTAACTTCGTTTTTCTTCATAGTGAAGTTTGTACCCGTGGTTTTTTTACCCTTGTTGGGGTTTTTCCACGTAAATCTCTGTCTTGTGGATTGTTGGTTTGTGTGGTTCTTTTCTAGTTACTATTTTCTTCCTGTTTATCATTTGTGGGTGAGACCGGAGATTGGATCTCGGTTCACCGGCGTTGTTGGAGTGCTGCGCAACATAGTGGTGTTCGTATCGGTGACCATTACTGGGCGGCCCGCCTATGTAGGTGCCTGGGTTGAACCCAGCAAGGTGCCTGGGTCCGGCGATCTTGAAAGATGGACGGTTGTGGGAAGGGCACTGGATGTTTTGGGTGGGCCCTTTCTTTGGATGTATTGTATACTATGGTTATTCTAGGAACATGCCTGATGGTTTGGTGATGGGAGATGGGGAGTTTGATTTTGTAAATTTGGTGGTCCGTTTGGTGGGGAAGTAGTTATTCCACATCTAATGGAAAGTCTATTTTTAGTTGTAGGAAGATCTAGTACTAAGCGCTGGATATCGTGGATCGGGCATCTGTGCATGAGATCTAAACCCTTCATCTACTGGGTCGTATCATGGATGGAGTGTGCCTCGGAGACTGCACTGGGCAGTTGATCCTGGACGCATATCTGAAGGCTATTGAAAATCACAAGTGGGATCTTTTAGCTGCTAAAAACTTGTATTTTAAGATAACAAATATCTCTACGCAGAGTTCGCGTTGTTAAAATCATGCAGCATGTGTGGAGGTTTTTTTTTATAAGTAAAATAAATAAAAAAAGACCTACTTTTTACGATCATTTTGCCTTTTTATTGGGAGCGAATTAGGTGAGACCCCGGATCCACCGAGGTGGGTGGGACCCCTGACTGTGGGGCCCACCGTGATGTATGTGACTTAAATCCACACCGTCCAACCATTTTGACATCTCATTTTAAGTCATGAACCCAAAAATGAAGCTGACCCAAATCTTAGGTGGACCCCACCACAGGAAACAGTCGTGATTAAAATCTGCACCTTTAAAAACTTCACGGATTCTACCAGATTGATTATTTGCCATCCAACCTGTTGATAAGGTCACAAAGACCTAGATGAAGAGACCACAAAAATATCATCATGATCCAAAGCTTTTGTGGTCCCCAAAAAGTTTTTAATGATTAATTACCACTATTTCCTATACTATGGTCCATCTAAGATTAGATCTGCTTCATTTTTTGAGTCATGCCCTAAAATGAGCTTTCAATGCGGATGGAAGGCGTGAATGTAGTCAAATACATCAAGGTGGGCCCCACAGTCAGGGGTCCCAGGTGGATTCAGGCTGGGGTCTCACCTAATCTGCTCCCCTTTTCATTTCTTGTTGGCGATGCCCCAAGTTTGGGGCCCGCCTAGATGTATGTGTTGTATATTGATGACGTTCATCCATTTTTCAGCTCATTTTAGGGCATGGTTTTTGTGGGTAAATCCAAGCTAACCTCAGGTCATGAGGAAAGCCCATAATTTAGTGGACCTTGGTACAGGTCTTCAAATCCGACCTAAGACTAGGCCGAGGACAAGAGTAGACATTGACCTGAGACTAGGCCAATGACAAGAATTGAGGTTTCGACAAGCCGACCTGAGACCTTTAGGACAACCTGAGATCATTTACACAAGATGACCTACGAAGTGACGAGCTCCATTGGCCAATGAACTCAGCTAATGATGAGCTCGGCTGATGAGCTTTGTCGATGAGCTCTGTCTTTAGGCTAACCAGGTGAATGACCACCATAAAGGAGCGTGACTAGGGCTGTACATCAAGCCGAGTCGAGTCGAGGTGGGCCAAGCTTGGCTTGACTCGTCTGTGCTCTCCTCGAGTTCGAGCTCGAGCACAAGCTCAACCTTGAGCTTACCATTGGAGCTTGCCTTGTTTACTAAAACTTTCGAGGCGAGCTCGAGGCGAGCTAGTGGATCGAGTTGAGGCGAGCTTACCTCGAGTCGAGTCGAGCTTGCTCCCACCTCAATTTATTATATTTTTTACTAGAAAATACAAATTAAAAGTCAACAACATTAAGTTCAAGAAGTTATACATATATTAGGGGAGAATAGTATTTCTACATGTGGAACCCCACCATTAAAATGACCTAGCTTTGATCGGTTTTTTCTTTGGCCAGGTCACACATTCATTGAATGCAAACCACTAGTAATGTTTTCTGAACCATAATTAACACAGTACATGCATAGCTCACCACATGAATGGACTGCCCTGATTATTGTGCGGACCATCTTCATGATGAGGCTCAGTTGATTCATGGATCAGATGCACCACCTCCCTCGTAAAATTGCAATCAATAGCTACATATGGCATTTGGTCTTACCATAGCCTTGTTTTATAGATATGTATGGTGCGTGGTCTCACCTAAGCACCTGTGTTCATGTAGCGTGTAAAACACACAACCATTGTGTGCTCACATGTTTTGTACTTGAAAATACTCAATCTATCAGATATGCTCAACAAGGAATGTTCTTACCTGAACAAAATAGTAGGATTAAGAAACCCCCCCAACGTGTGAGGGTTTTATATGTCTTAAGCTTGGACACCAATGTGTGTGGGGGGGAGGGGGGAGAAAGAACCAAGAAATAAGAAGATTATGTTTTTTTTTTTTTAACAAATATCTATACGAAACGAGTCGAGTCGAGCTTGAATCGAGTCAAGTTTCGAGTCGAGTCGAGTTAAGTGACCCAATGGTCGAACTTGACTCGATTTCTAACTCAGGCTCCTAAATGAAGCTTGGCTTGACTTGTTCTATTGAGTCAAGTCGAGTCGAGGCGAGCTTTTTCGAGTTGAGTCGATTGAGTTTCTCGAGCTGACTCGGCTCATGACCAGCCCTAAGCCGACAGATTAGGGATGAGCCTGAATAAACTGGACACGTCTCCGAGAGTTACGGTCTTACAACCACGAATGCCGAGATCTTAAGCTTCAACTAGGAAAATAGGCGAGAAATTTGGAGGATCGTCGAGGAATACGGAAACGTCTCCCATAACTACGGAACGACCCAAGGATCGCACTGATCTGAAAATCCCTCCTTTGAAATTACGGCCTCGAAAAGGGGATACAACTCTGCAACCGAAGTCTATAAATGGACACATCCTCTTCATTATCAAGGTACGATACAAAAACTGATCTAAAAAAGAAATATTTAATCTTTCAAGATCCAACTAACTTAGGTATCGGAGGGCTAACGACTAGACCCCAGTCACCTCCCTTAGCTTTTCTTTGTGTTCTACAGGATTTAGGAAACCTTCAGTTTAGATCTAGACCACACACCTGCAAGACATTAATTGCATCCATCCGTCCAAGGTGGAGGTCACCTTTTCTCATCTACTGGGAGGTCACCTCATCTCGTTTGTTGACCAGTTTTCAGCATCAACAATGGTCTTAAAATGAAGAATCTACGTATGATTTTGATTTTATAGAATTGATGAAAAGATTTAGATTTACCTGTCAATAAAATGAAGAATCTCGGTATGATTTTCAAATTCAACAACATACAGAAATGGGCTTACCTCAAACACCTGAAAGAATTAAGGTATATTAGTGGTCAGATGCTTCCTAATCAGTACCAACACATGATAGTTAATAAAGATTCAATGCAAATTTCATGTATAAAAGATTATTACCTCCGTAGCTAACGAAAGGCTACTGGGGCTCTTTACATCCTTACTCTCCAGCATCACCTTGAGCTGGGGAAAGAAACGAAAAATGCCTATGAAAAAATAAACAGCTATTCATCTCCACATGTTTTTATCTTTCGGGTTGATCCAGCATGAAATCACATAAATTTGGAGGTTTTCAGGGTCATCTGAGCTTGTAAGTTCTTTTATTTATTTATTATTTTTTTTAATTTTAAGTCAGTGTGGAAAATGTCTTGAACCATATTGGTATGGGTGTTGCACGCTGGCTTAGTAATTCCTATTTCTTAAGCACTAGTTATGAATGAATTGAGACATTCTGGTGATGGTGTCTTTGATCTTCGGGAGAAAATCTTTCTTGTAATAATTTGATGTGAATCTGATCTTCCTTTCGGAGACATGCTGAAATTTCTCAAAGTTAGTAGTAAGCCAGCATTTATTATTACTAAATGAGAGATTGCACTAGTGCGAAATACCCCACGTTGAATTCGATGTAAATCAGATCTTCCTCTCAGAGATTGGGATGATTTTGATTTACTGCTTGGTACTAACAAGAGAGAAAGATGCAGGCAGATTAAAGGGTCACCTCTTTCTCGAAGAATCCAGAAAGGTCAGAGGGACGAAGACATCCCAATGAGCTGAAAGGCATTGATGATTGATGATGGTGGGTGGGTGAATTCAGGTGTTTATCTGACTCAGTTGGCTACATCAGAGAAATAAATGGGTCAGTTCCAGATAAAAATGCTGTTACCTATACTCAAAAAGAGATTAGCACTAATGACAAGGTTAATCAATTTCCTACCTCTTGAATTGAGAATGCCTCATCATCAATGCGGGTGTCTTCTTTGTCATCATCAGGATTTGCGGGAATGTAGCCTTTGCTTGAACCACTCATCTTCTTTAATTTCAGCTATACTAATCCGTGTTTTTGGATTGGGATTGAGAATCCTCCAAATCATGTTACTACAACCAGTAGAGATTGGGGGTGAAGTTGGAATACGGGGACGTCCCTTGTTGATCTAAAACAGTCACGAAGAATTACAATTAAATAAAAAGAAAACAGACAAGCAGGTGATTAGACTCTCAAATGCTACAAAAAAGAAAAAAAAAGAAAAACCAACGAGTTCATTTTTCATACTTGGGGATTTCACTAGAAAAAAACTAAATGGGTCATAGACACTGGACCTCAAGAACTTTTTTTTTTCTTTTATAGTGAAAACCCTCCTACGTTGATTTTTTTTTATATTGCAGAGTAGTCGATCCTCACAACTTATCTGGTTCAAATTGTAATGATTATGGAATTCCTTCGATTAGGAGATAATGGCTACGAATGCCAGAGCTAATATAGAACATAGCATAATGCCTTTGCTTGTTGCAGAGTCCTCAGCAAGCACCAGCCAGGATGGGCCAGTGTAACTGGTTAGAAAGGAAGTTTGATAAGTAGGGTCTGACTAGGAAACCAGTGACTGGTTTTGGAGTGTCAGTGAAAGTGAAATTATCAGAGATTTAAGTTAGACTATGGTGTTAGCTTTTAGTTAGATTGGTTTTCTTTAGAGGTTCTGCTAGACCTTCTCACAAAGAACAAAAATACCTTCTGATATAAGACAACCATGTTGTTGTCATCGAATGGGAGGGAACCCATAAGAGCGACGAACAATATAACACCACATGACCAGAGATCCGCTGGGGTGCTGTCGTACCCTCTGTTGGCAATAACATAGACATGATCAAGGGCCTGTTTGGGCAGCCATATCTCAAGGGATGAAATGGTATTAGATGGGACCGACATCATTTATTGCTCATTAATTGCATGTTACCAATAGCATGGTAGTAGATGGGATTAACATCATCCTTTTCTATTTTTGGGATCAAATGCTTTCCTTACCAAATACACTGCATCACGTGAATTCTACATTTGGTGGGCCATGGGATTGTAATCAACAGACCATACTCCACAACTAATTTTGGTCACCTGCGCGCATGTGCACATTGAATGGAACGTGTAAAAGGCACATATGAATGGACGACATTGATAAAACACACTTGTCAATGTGGGGCCCAAAACTATAGTGGATAACAGGATCCACCAGATATCCTCCAAAATCCACCCTTTGCATTGGAATACATGATACATGGGCTAATCCAAACCTTTCTTGTATTATCAAACATCATACGAAATTGGCACAGGACCCAATACAGTACCATACCACCTAATGCTATCTAATACGGTGGCCCAAACAGGTCCAAATGTGAATTGGAAACTTGTTGCAATGAAAACCCAAATCCCTAATGCTGCATTTGGATGCGCTACTGAATTGAATTGCAGTATTCATTTCATTCATTTTCACATCCAAACACTTTTTTTGTGCCTAAACATGAGAAGTACAACTACAGAAATTGAAGTTCTTAACATCCACCTCAGGGGCAACATAATTAGGACTCCCACAGGTTGTATGCAGCAACTCATCAACCTGAAAATTTGGATATCTTTCACAAGGAGCATGTAAGTGAAGAACTTGGCTGTATAAAACATGAATTATCAACTATTCTACAGATGGAATGTTTTAGAGATGTAGTGTACCACAAAATGTTGAGGTAAAGCACTCAAGCCGAAATCAGATATCTTTATGTTTCCTTTTGCATCAACAAGAACATTCTCTTGCTGCAAGACAAGACAAAAAAAAAATTAAAAATCCCAAACAATGTTTCATTGATCTGGTTTCAACATTGAGGCCTAGTGCTGATGGACCACAATGCAAAAATTGTGGACGATTGTCGCATCAAATTGCTTGACTGTGGAGAGAGTTAAATCAGAACAGGCTGGCTTTATCTACTAAAAACACTTTTAAGAAGCCGTATTAGTCATTCCCAACCATCATGGTTTTCTGCTGAACATCAATTTGGCTAGCTATGTTTGTTTTTTACTATCTATTTGAAGGCTGCTTCCTGGATGTAATTTATTATTTGCATTGGTTTGACTTTTGAAATTCAAGCCATCCAGAGTAGCACATTAGATATCTCTAAGGTTCTATCCAAATCATTTCCCACTGCATTTGAAGTCTGTATGCAGCCCACTTATTGAATGATTCTGATTTTCTGGCGTATTGTGGCCCTCCCACACAAGGCCCACAAGGGGAGCAGAAGTTTTCGATACCATGGGAACAGCTTAGTGGGTGTTACCCCTCCCGTATGGCCACATAGATGATATTTTGTATATCCACTCCGTCCATCCGTTTCTAAAGCCCATTTTAGAATGAGATTCCAAAAATTATGCAGATCCAAATCTCAAGTGGACCATACCATTGGAAACAGTGTGATTTAGTGCCCCACCATTAAAAATTGGTTTTGGTAATTTTTATTTGCAATCCAAGCTCTTTATAATGTCAATAAGGTCTTGATGAAGGGAAAATATAAAGGTAAGATTGATCCAAAACGTTTTTAATGGTTATTCATCGCTGTTTCTAGTGGTTTGGTTCACCTGATATTTGGATCTTTTTAGGGTTTTATATCAAATCCTAAAATGATACAAAAACAGATAAACGGCTTAGATATATAAAACATAGGTCAAGATGGCCCCACACGGTTAAGGTAACACCCACTAAGCTGATCCTGGGATAGCACCTAATTCGCACCCTTCGAATAAGCATCATGGTGTGCCCTGGGAAGCTTTCAAACGGTGGGCATCAGTGTCCCCACTGTTTTATGTGGTAGGTCCACTTTAGGTTTGGATCTGCCTCATTATTTGGATCATGAAATAAAATGATCTCTCGAAATGGATGGACGGTACGGGGGATACAACACATACATCATGGTGGGCCCCACAGAACTGGGTGATGTCACTTCAGTAGCAGCAAGATAGCTTCTGAGGCCTACTCAAGCAAATCGGCGTCCCTCTTCTGAAGCAGAATAGCCATTTTGCTTGCGTGGAGACGGACACAGACTAAATACTGACAGGTTGAGCAGCTATCTCGCGAAGTGATGTCACCGACTTCGGTGGGCCTCATCATGATGTATGTGTTGTATCCACATTGTCCATCCATTTGGAGAGATCATTTTATGGGCATGATCTAAAAAACAAGACAAATCCAAATCTCAAGTGGAACCCACCAGAGAAAACAGTGGGAACATAACTAGACCGTTGAAACCTTCCTACGGCTCACCATGATGTTTATTTGAGATCTAACCTGTTCATAAGTTCACACATGCATAGAAGAAGTGAAAAGATAAGAAAATACCAGCTTGATCGAGAACTTCTGTGGCCTTAAGAAGTTTTTAATGATAGGAGATTAATCCTCAGTGTTTTCTTTGGTGATGTCCGCTTGAGCTTTGCATCCGACTCATTATTTGTCTCATGCCATAAAATGATCTCTCCAAATGGACGGACGGTATGAAACAACACATACATCACAGTGGGGCCCACAGAAGTCGGTGACGTAACTTCAGTAGCCACATAGCTACTCAA
>PVNU02003217.1:0-124512 GCA_003013855.2 Liriodendron chinense
CGAAGTACACCCAGGGGTGTGGTAATCACCCCAGGGGGCTCCCTAGCATATAAGGCGATGCGGCAAGGATATTATTGGCCCACTATGAAAGCAAATGCAATTGAATTTTCTAAAAAATGTGACAAGTGCCAACGATATTCACCTATACCTCATGTACCATCCGAACGGATGACTCCAGTTGATAGCCCTTAGCCTTTTGCTCAGTGGGGGGTCGATATTATTGGGCCCTTGCCCATGGGAAAGGGACAAAATAAGTTCACAATTGTGGCGGTAGATTACTTCACCAAATGGGCCGAGGCAGAACCATTAGCCAAGATTACTGAGAAACAACTACTAAGTTCATATGGAGAAATATCATATGCCGTTTCGGACTTCCTCACACTATAATTACCGACAACGGAACGCAGTTCGACAACGTAGCCTTGATGAATTTTGTGAAAATGGAAGATACGTAATCTCCGCACTTCTCCATATCATCCTCAGGCGAATGGGCAGTTCAAGGCAGTGAATAAGATCATCAAGCACCACTTAAAGACCAAGCTAGGTGAATGTAAAGGTGTGTGGCCAGAACTTCTGCCAGAAGTACTGGGCATATAGAACCACGGCTTGTACATCAACAGGTGAAACCCCTTTCTCCTTAGCATTTGGTGTCGACGCAGTAGTACCGGTGGAAATTCAAGTGCCCTCATATCGGATCGAGCAGTATGATCCCGAGTAATCAGGAAGACCTTCGACTTCATCTCGATCTCTTGGAAGAACGAAGAAATGCCTCCCAAGTACGAGTGGCACATATCAACAACGTATTGCTCGTTATCGAAATGCTAAGATTAGACCTAGATCCTTCCAGCCCGGGAGATTTGGTCCTGAGGCAAAAACTCGGAGTTCCGGCTCGTTCGCTGGATCCAAATTGGGAAGGCCCTTATCGGGTTATTAAGATTGTGCGACCCAGTACTTATTACCTCGAAGACATGCAGGGAAGACCCGTACGTCGCCCTTGGCACGTAGAGATTTGCTACAATACTATCCCTAGATTCGAGTGTAGTTCATGATATTTCGTGATATCAAGTAAAAAGATATCTTTTGGTCGTTACTCCATTAACTTGGACCTGAATAGCCCCGAAGAAGATGCATACGATCTCTTGACCAATTGCTACTTTGGTAGGGTTTAAATTCACCCAGGATGGTCGCATTTCCATTTTATGGATCGAAAACAACATTGTAGTAGAGCTTGTTTGTATTCTCGACCATCCTTCTACCCTTGGTAAATTTGAGTCTCAATCGATAGATCAGTCTATCTCCACGAGGTTATGGTCATCACGACCCCCCGGATTGAGCACAACTCATTCTCAATCGATAGATCAGTCTATCTCCATGAGGGTATGGTCATCACGACCCCCCCGGATTGAGCACAACTCATTCTCAATCGATAGATCAGTCTATCTCCACGAGGGTATGGTCATCATGACCCCCCGGATTGAGCACAACTCTTTCTCAATCGATAGTCTATCTCCACGAGGGCATGGTCACTACGACCCCTCGGGTTGAGCATAATTCATTGAAACAAGAAGGCATTCATTGCATGAAAGGGAAAGAGTAAACAAAAACAACACTACTTCCAAAAAATAACTTTTCATTAATATCGAAGGTTTACAAGTATCAGCTCGCAAGTACAGGAGAAAGGAAAATAAAAATGAAAATCAATCTCTCGGAGGAGGAGCCGTGCTCTCGACTTCAGGGCCCATTTCTGGAGCCCCTCCAGCCTGCGTGGCTTCGGTCACCTCGTTCTCAGCAGCAGCTTGCTCCTCTGCAGCTATGATGGTCGCGACTCGCCCAAATTCCCCCATATCGAAGGATGGGGACATTCGTTGTACTACTCTTAGCGCAAAGTCGCGACTAGCATCATATGACTCATATCTTTCATCGTCATATAGCTGCGAAGTCCGGAACTCGAAAATTGCCCGAGGTCCTTCCTCCGAGAGCATTTTTACAAGGGCGACTTTCTCCTCGTCCCAGTGGATCGAGTCGTCCTTGAGCTGTGCAAGAGCGGAGCGCTCCTTCTCCAAGTTATCATTGGCTTCTTTGAGCTGCGACCTGGCCTCCGCTAGCCGCTCCTCCAACGAGATCTTGTCTTGGCAAAAGATCTCCCTCTCTCTCTCCGCTTTCTCCTTCAAACCCGTGAGCTTCGCGAAGTTAGAGTCCAAGGCCTGATACCTGTCGGTCAGGACTTGGACTTTCTCGATGAGGATCTTCTTCTCCTCATCTCTCTTCGAGATCACTACTTCACGGGCCTTGAGCAGTTGATCCCGACCCTGGACCGCCTTCTCCAAGGCGATCCTCTTCCCTTCTGCCTCATCGATCATGCGACGAGCAGCGACGATATCTCGCTTCGTCCGCAAGATGAGGTCCAAGCCCTGCAAAATGAAAAAGAAAAAAACGTGAGAAAAAAACATTTGAGAGCCCCAAAAAAATGAAGTTAAAACTAAATCTCCAAGGTTTTACCTGCACCATTCTTACCCCCGCCTCAAGGAAGAGGTTCTCAAGGCTTGGCTCGGGAAGAGAGCCAAAGGTTTCAGGGGAAACATTCTCGAACAAAAATTTACATATTGGATGGAGGTGGCGAGGAATAGAATATGTCCCACTTCCAGATGGTTGGGCAACGACCAACCCAGCTGACTCGCGAGACGGAGCCATCGACTCACGAGCAGGTCCCTGCTCTGCAGCAGGGATCAGCTCGCGAGGCTCTATTTGCTCGCGAGCCTCTTCAGCTGGGGGGCAGCTGGACCCGGCCCCATCCGGGGAGTTGTCAGTGATTTTAATCATTGGCGGTCCAGGTGCGACCACCAGTGAGGGAATATTGGGCACTGCCGGTACCCCAGCCGTGCTCGCAAGAGGGGCAGGCTGATCGCTACCCTTGCAGCTGGATGGCTGAGAAGGTTCGGCAGTCTTTTTCTGCCTTTTTGAGTTTGTGCCTTTTAATCGAGGCAACAGACCCCTCTTTTCTCCCGCCTTTGTCATTGCGACTTCTTCGCTGGATATTAATCCCGCTGCTGCGAGTCACGAGGGAGACAAGCAAGCCTCGATGTGCCTATCACCAACAGACACCTTGTACACCTTGACTATCTTCTCGTTGATCCCCCCCTTCAAATTTGGTTTTCTCAAGGCCGGGATACCTGCGAGTATAAACAGAGGTCAAAGAATGAAATGAAACCCTAAAATCTTTAACTGGAGAAAACCGTACAATGTGGGACTGTGCCTACCTTCACAGAAAAAACGGGTAACTCCTGGACCCCTGGAGGAAGCAGACTCCCAGTTCCCGGAAGCATAGAACCACCGTTTCCTCTAGCCGGGATAGTTCGAGGAGGGTTTCCCCAGCACGAAGTTATCCCGGTGCCAGTAGCACAGGTAGTACCAGCCTTCGCTGGAGGGTGCTTTCTTCAGATGGAACATACGGAGGAACTCCTCCGCCGTGAGCTCCCCGTTGCCGGCCTGAGCCCAGAGGGCAAAGGAGCCCAGAACTACCCTCCATCCGTTCACGATGAGTTGCCCAGGGGCAATCTTGTAACATCGGAGAACGTCGCGTATGAAGGGATGGAGGGGGAGGCGTACCCCCAGGATGAGTTGGTACTCATAAAAAGCTACGCATCCTAGGGGAGGGGAGTCTGGTGTCTCTCCATCTCCGGGCAATTGGAGAATGACTGAGTCGGGGATCAGATGTCTCTCCCGTAACTCAGCTAGCCGGTCCTCCGATAAAACAGAAAGATATCCGGATGCTGTGTATCTCCCTGCCGAAACCCTCGCACTGCTAGAAGCAGAGGATTCCGGAGTGGCATCATCTAGAGGAACGGTGGTTTGTCAGAGTTCCCAGCCATGAGAAGATTAAAAGAAGAAAAAGAGAAAAAAGGAAATATACCAAGTACAGAAAAAGAGAGGAAGGAGGAACACCAAAGGAAGAAGATGGAGAGGGAAATGACGGGAGAATTCTTTCCTTCGAAAAAACTTCTGTAGAAAACCAGAGAAATGGCGGACTCCGTATATTTATAGGCAATCATTCCGCCACATCTGGTGACACGCGGCAGCCCCCCCTTTGGCGCGGCAGTCGAGCAGGCACGCCCATTAACTCTCCGGACACGTGGCGAGCGTCTCTTCACTTTCTGTCTGCGGAAAGGCTGCGAAAAGCTGGCGCTCATTAATTCCAGCCCATCATGTATGGTTCCGTTCTCGATGAAGATAGCGGGCGGTTACGTGTGATAGTAAGCTAAGTCCTTCCCTTAAGAATTCTTGGAGGCAAGGACTTGGGGGGCATCTGTTATAGGCAAAATGATGGAGATCAACTTAGTTGCTAAGTTGATTACGCGGACGCCCATTCGACTCTCGAGATCATCTGATCGAGAGTTGCAGATCGAGTAAATACGGAAGTGCCCATTTGACTCCCGAGATTATCTGCTCGAGAGTCGCAGATTGGATAGGTATGGGGCGCTCATTCGACTCTCGAGATCAAATGCTCAAGAGTCGCCTTTATCTGACTATCGAGAACGTCTGTTCGAGACTCGCATATTCTGAAGATACTCCGATCTCGCGAGCACCTTTATTGAAGATACTCCGATCTCGCGAGCACCCTTATCCGACTATCGAGAACGTCTGTTCGAGGCTCTCTTCCTATCTTCCTCTTTCCTCAGTTTCGCTCTCATCCCAGGTTCTGATGCACACTCGAGGCTCGTATATTAGGAAAACGATGCCCGACAACCAAAGCTTCGAGAAGTTGTGTTTTTCCAGCGAGCAGACCTTCTCACAAGTCGTTGAAAGGTGTTATATCTAAATGAGCGAGCATTTGGATTCGCGACCATCTTCCAACATGCGAACATCTTTCTCTGTGGCGACACCCTTAGCCTTCAGTACCAGCAACCCGTATAGGCCGATTTTGGGCTTATCTTCTCTTATGGTTCCGAATCTCAAGGGATTGCTATCAAGGAACGTGATTGTCAAGACAAGTCATTGGGTTAGATCTCTTCTCTAAGGATAAGGATCTTATCCCACGAAATCAGCGGATCTCGGTATTGTACACGAAATCAGCGGGATCTCGATATCTTACGTAACAGATTGGACCCTTCCAGATCTATATAAGGAGAAGACTCTGTTAAGATACAGGTACACAATATTCAATCTCTAGCCTCGGTTTGCCTGGTTATTCTCTTGCTCTGCCTGACTTAAGCATCGGAGGGCTAACGGCTGGACACCAGCCACCCTTAGTTGCTTTCTGCCTTCTTACAGGTCTGGTGGAGGAAATCTCTGTTGGAGAGAAGGTGAACGACCGGAGGATCCTGTTACAAAATCTGACGTTAACATGCCCCTTGCCCCTTCTTTGATACCTCGGTCCTTTCGCTGGTTTCACTGTCGTCGGCCGAGTTGTAGTACTTTGCATCGGCTAAAAATGACTCGGCTGTTTTGTATGGTTTTGGATCCGCCGCTACCCTGTGTTGGATCCCGTCTCTGCTATATTTAAAACCCTGGTGATATGTCGAGGGGATTATGCGATTTTGATGGAGCCAAGGCTTTCCTAGAAGGAGGTTGTATGCTGTCACTGCATCGATTACTTGACATGTTACCTTCGCCGTCAGTTCTTCGATCTCTAACATTACCGTGATTGATCCGAGCGTACGCTGACTGTCTTGATTGAAACCTTGAATCATCATAAAACTCAGGCGTAACGTCGATTGCTTGTAACCTAGCCCCTGCAATGTTTTCAAGGGCATGATATTTACAGCCGACCTATTGTCCAGCATGCATCTCTTGATCTCGGTATCCCTGATTATTCCTGTGATCATTAACGGGCGATTGTGGTCCATTGATTCTATCGTGCGATCTTCTTCTGAGAAAGTGATGGTCGAAGGATGGTTGACAGGCATGACTTGTGACACCGGCATATACCCTTCCCAAAATTTATCTGAATTTTTCATTTCTTCTTCTATCTCTATTATCGTGACCTCCCTGACTTCATTGTTAAGTAAGGCGTTGATTAACATTTCCCTGTACACTTTTGAGAGGCATAGAGCATCGTATATGCTCAGGCGGGCAGGAACCTTTCGTAGGTGCGACACAATGTCGTATGCCACTGGCTTAGGGTTTGGCTGACTGGTCGTAGCTTCGACGACCTTTTCTTTTGACTTTTGCATGCAAGGTCTTTCCTGTGATCTGTCAGGGGTACCGTCTTCTGGCATCGGGTTGTCTGGTCTTGGGAGAGTACGGTCAGGCATTTGCTTTCCTGACCGTAGGATGACTGCGTCAACTTCCCTCTCTACTACTTGTGGGGTTTCTTCAGGTGATGCCTATTTGGCGAACGACACCATTCCGCAGCGGGCCATGCTTGTCATGAGTCGTTCCTGCCCCTACGACCTCTCTCCTCTGCCTCTTCCTCTGTTCTTCTTTTGCTTCACGAGTCTTTGTCTGTTCTCAAGTCTTTTCTTGCTACTGACTGGAGTCTATGGTTCCTTCGGTTTAGGGAACGAGGTTGATCAGCTGGTTTCACCTTTTATCGGGACTGTTGAAATTGCCCCGGCTGCCTCCTTCACTGTCTCAGGTATCTTCATGCTGATGACCCCTTAATTGATCAATCGCTGTATTCTTCCCTTTAAGGAGAAGCAATCTTCTGTTTGATGGCTGATGCACCGGTGATATTTGCAGTATTTAGGGTCGTTCGTTCGTCTAACCTCATGCGGACGAATTGGCTTTGGCAGGCGTATCAAGCCCTCTTCGATCAACTGTTCCATGATCAGAACCAAATCGGCCATGTCGAATGTGTATGGGCCGTTCGCCTTCTTTCTTTCAGCTATAGATACACGTTTGGGTACATAGGGCTTTTTACTCTTGTCTTGTATATCTGCCGCCTTCATCTCTGTCCCATGATTGGTAGCGGGACGCTTTCGGTCTTTTTGGTCCCTGCTTCTGTCGACCTGGTGAGTCTCCACCACTCTTCATGTCTCTTTTTTCTGTCTCTCGGGCTTGAAGCTTACTCGAGACGCTGCTTCCTCTACCAAGTGTGCTTTCGTTGCCAGTTCGCGAAAGGAGTTGAAGGTATTGCCTGACAAGCCATACGAGATCATCGGGTCTAGGGCCCTTAGACGCATCTTCATCTGTTCGCCTTCGCTGGGTAATTCTCGACACTGAGCTGCTGTGGTTCCCCATCGGTCGATGAACTTTTCAACTGGCTCACCATTTCTCTGTCTGACCATTGCAAGATCCGTTAACGAGATCTCTCTCTCTCTGTTGCGAAGAATTTTGAGATGAAGGCATCTTGCATCTGCTCCCATGTTCTCACAAAGCCGGCTGGTAGCGACATGTACCATTGAAAGGCTTTCCCTGTTAGGGTAGATCCAAATAGCCGCATGCAATACTGCGGGACTGCAGACCAGTTTCCCAATGTGGTCAACAAGTGGGTGATGTGCTCCTCTGGCGACCCTCTGCCGTCGAACTTTTCGAAGTCCGGGCATCTAAAGTTGGCCGGAAATGGTACCTCCTCTACTTCTGGCGGGTATGGGACCCGATATTTGTAGCTACCTTTCCTCTCTTTCTCCTTTTCCTTCTGCATCATATGGGCTATTGTTTGGGATAACTCTTCTCGTGATACTTGAGATGTGGAAAGCGGCGCACGTCCGACTGGCATGACTCTGGGTTGGATGGGTGGCTCTGGCTCAACCGGACCTTCTGCTGCACCTTGAGATTCCTCCGCCGACTGACGGGTGGGTGGCGCGGCACTTCTGGTGGCATTCTGCGCTATCAGAGTGGTCAAGGCCTCCTGGATAGCCTTCATTTGCTCATTTGTCTCGCTGTTAGCCACCATCAACCTGTCGATCTGATCTTGTAATGGAGGTAACTCTTCTGTCTCATAAGGTTCTTCTTTTGCCTCCGCGGCCACTTGGACTATTACTACTTGCGCCGACTGGATTTTTTGAACTGGGCTTTGTTTCTGTTCGAGGGTTGTCGCGGGCTTGGACTTTTCATTCACGAGCCCAGTGGTCCTTTGTGGGGTACGAGAGGTTTTGGGCAAGGGCCGGAATTGCTCCACCGTCATCGCGAGCATTGCGGGCTCAGCTGGCGCAACCCTTCTGTCGATAAGGGTCTTCTGCCCCTGCTTTGGTTGCCACTGTTTCCGGATCGTGGGGCGAGGTTTTGTAATGTTTGCCTCCCTGTATGCTGCTAAGATGGCAGCTTTCTTCTGTTCCTTCTTCTGCCTTCGAGTCTCAATCGTCTGCCACTCTGATTTCGGATTTACAGTTGTGGTGAAACGGGGGAAGCTGAAGCCTCCGGTGACAAGGAAGGTGCATGAGTTGGTCATCGGGCCTGCCATTTCTTTTGTCTGTCCTGTTATCTTGCTAATTCTGTAGTGGCAGAAAATTATTAGAACAGTTCATAAGCGCGGCCGGGGACGTGAATCCATCGATCGCGGCACATAACTATTATGAATAAGCAAGGAGAAGACAAACATGCGTGTTTTTAGAAATTTTGAAAATCATTGATTTACCGTCTATTGCCTTAAAGATGAAGGGAGGAACGTTCCCGTTGAGAGTCGCCAGTTTTGCGCCCAAGGACGCCGAAACATTATGCCTCGCGATAGCTTTCCTATGTATACATTCATATCTGCAAATGATTGGTCTTAGAATGTTTCCATACCCAGATGCGAAACCAGAGATTCTGGGTTCGATCCCCAGCAGAGTCGCCAATTTGTTAGAATTAGAAAAATGCCCAAATGCAGTTTTTTGAAATGCGGTGTTTATTGTGTATTGTTGCTCTAGGGTTCTGGGTAATAGGAACATTCATAGGCAATCACAAGCATTCACAAAAGATATACACGAAGAGATATCGCAAGGCGAATTTTATTCCAGAGATTCTGAGATCTTTTACATTCCAGGCCGTGATCTGGCACGAGCCCTTAATTACATCGAATGATCGATGACCCTTGATTAGAAGGCAAAAGACTAGTCAGCAGGGACTATGTTCTTAGAGCTTGTGGTCGTAGAGACCTGTATTTGTTTTGCTAAGTATTGAACCACCTTTGTATTAGTCAGATGTCTGTGTCCCATATTTTGGCCGGAGACCCAGGATGAGACTGTCAGGGTTTATTACTGAGATGGACGACTCTGGGCCCGCGCCTGTCAATATAGGGACAGGTGACCTCGGGAAGTCCATTCTGCAGTTGTGTGTACCTACACAACCCAACCGGTGGATACCGTTTCAATGGGTAGGGCATCGACCGTCGTGTTGTGGCTGTCGAGAGCAATTGATTTGTAGAGAATCGAAACTCTTTGGCATGGTTTATCGTGGTAACCATGGCCTTGCTTGTCTAGCTTTTGACACAAATCAGATCATGCCTTTTCAGTAAATATAAACGACAGCATATTTACATAGCTCTGGATGTTGGTAGCTCCTTTCCAGGAAGTCACTTCGTTCATTGTGCGAATCGGGTCAAGCCTCGAAGACGCTCGGCTCTACTCATTTTAGGGTCCTTGAAACGTTCGTTCGACTATTCCATTGCGTCCGGAATGCTTGAAATATCCAAGATAGGCTCAAACGGACCTTGAAAACACTTAAAATTGAGCCCGGTGCGCCTGCAAACATGTTCTGCAATTGGCTAATTTTTTGGGTGCGTGGGACTTAATTTACGGGTGCGTGGGGGTCCACGCACCTATCAATTAAATTTCAATTTCATGATGAATTTAGGGGTGCGTGGGTCTATATTCAGGATGCGTGGGTCCAATTTTACAAAATCTGATTTTTGCTGAATTTACGGACGCGTGGGACCGAATTGATGGACGCGTGGGGTACTTTTGGATGCATGGGGTCCTTTTACAGGTGCATGACGAAATTTATGGGATTCAGACCTGTATTGGTGTATCTATGGTCGGAAAGGGAATTCCAATGGTCGGAAAGGTGTTCCGGCGAGGATTCCGGCGAGGATTTTTGGGTTTCTGGCAGCGGCAGCTCTCTCTCTCTTTCTTAAATCTCTCTAATGAACGGGATGAGGGGGTATTTATAGGTGAAGTCGGCCAATGGGAGAGCGCCACGTGCCACGCATCTGTCAAATGTCCCCAACGCACCTGTTTATTGATGTGCGAATGCCCGAAAACATACTGGATCTTTCGGGTGCGTAGGGCTTAATTGACGGGTGCATGGGGCTTCACACACCTGAAATTCGATATTTTGACAATCTTTGGATTTTAAAGGTGCGTTGACTCATTTTCAAGGTACGTGGGGTGTCTACAAGGCTCAGTAAATGAAAGAACAATGTGCTACTTTTAAGGGTGTGTTGGGTGCGTGGGGTGCCCGAATTTTCAGGGTGCGTGGACACGCAAATGTGGGCTCCACTGATTGGGTTTTGACTTTTGGAGGGTTTGTGGGGCCCGTTTCGTAGCGCAAACACTAAAACTGTTCACCCTAAGTAGTAATGAAGTTGCGGGTTCACTTCAGGGTAGTTCCGAACATGATGATCGGTGGGGCCCACTAGAGAACTTGGCCAAGTCAGGAAATCCTACATATTTCTGTTTTGCGTGCACCGGAAGGCATTTCTGCGTGATTTCTTCAGAGGTATGTGGTTATTTTGCTCTTTTTAAGAGTTCCTACTATTTGGGACCCCAACACTTAGGTCAGTGAGTCTAGAGTCGGTTGAGCTTAATGAAGATGAAGACCGAAGACTCAAGTGGCTCTACTGCATCAAGGAAGAAGAAACAGGTAAAAGTGATGCCTTAGTGTGCCTTAACCTTGACCAAAACCATATCCCAAACCTCCTGATGACCTTGACCATATTAAGCATACATTTAGTCATCCGTAGATTGGCCCTAGGTTTCCCAAAAGACCATATCTACCTTGGCCATAGTGTTTAGACAGAGAAAGAATGGGTCAGCAAACACATTTAGCTGAACTCAGGCCTATCCGACCGATCACGACCGGTTGGCTAGACTGGACCGACCGATCATGACCGGTCGGACTAGCTTCCAGTCCTTACAGCAAGATGTTGTGTACGCAGGGCATTGGGCCGACCGGTCTTGACCGGTCTGACAAACTCCCCACCAAGACAGCAACTTCTCTGTCTTGCCCAGCCTTTGGCTGATCGGTCGGGACAGGTTGGGACTAGCCATTTTCTGACCATTTTATGTCCGTTTGGACCTTTTTATAAATAGGCTTGGGGTGTTTGTTGAGGAAAGGTAAAGGGATTTTGTGAGGAGTGAAGCCACCATTGTTGGAGACCATTTGAGGCTCATTCCCAACCTATGTAAGGCATCTTCCTTGTGCTTTAACACAAGATTGGAGTATTCCAAGCTCATGAAGAAGATGACCTTCATCCCCTTTTGATCTCTAGAGTTTGAATCTTCTTTGATAGTTATATCCTTATCCAAATCTCTAAGATGAGATTGTTGTAGGTGAGCAACTCTAGGCAACCCATTCCTATTAGTTGTAGAGTTCTCAAACCTACCTTCTTATTACCTTGGGCATCTCAAAGGCATCACAAGCAAGGTGATTGATCAAGTGTAGCTGAGGTATTGGCGACTGCTACAATCCGAAGATTGCACACCCAAGTGCAGATAGCGAAGTAGTAAAATACTCGATAAGACCGAGGTCAATCCATAGGGATTGGGGTTAAGAACACTTAGAGGAATTAGTTTAGGTGTGAGAGATGAAGTCTGAATTATCCACGAGAGTGGAGCAAGTTGTGTGTGGTGAAAGATAAAAATAGAAAAGGGACTAAAGCATTAGGGATCCACCTTTGATTTATCCACAAGGTTTGATTCATTGGTCCAACTATAACTCAACTGGAATCGAATAAAGATTCATTCCAATCAGAAGATGAAACTGTTAAACCACTTACATATTTCATAAAAGATGGTGATCTGAACCGATTGATTTGACCATGAAGCACTCGTTAGTTGACCGCAGGGAATTCCAAGCATCCACTGTGCCCGGAGTCAACAATGGATCAAGGAATTATACAGATCAACTACCTTGCCAAAAAGTCAATCGATAAAATCACAAATCATACGATCAAATGCATACTTACAAGATAGGAGGCTTTGATTAATCGATCCAACCGTTAAGATCGTAGGGAATCCAAAGCATCCAATGTGCCCGGAGTCTATAATGGATCAAGGGATTTTACAGATTGATGACTTTACCTGCACTAGCTCAATGACCATAGGGAATCCAAAGCATCTAACGTGCCCGGAGTCGACGATGGATCAAGGGACTTTATCGATCATGAACTAGCTAATTGGTGTGCAAGGGATCCCAAGCATCCAACGTGCCCGGAGTCGACGATGGATCAAGGGGCTTACACAACAATAGCGTCCGCCGAGGTGGATAACCGAACCAATCAACCAAAGAGAACTCCAACATTCAAGCACAACTGTTGAACCAAAAGAACCAAAGCTTGCAAATTTCTTCAAAGGCTTCACCCCTAGTCTTAACTAGAGGTTTAACCAACCATGCTACAATGGAAGACTAAAACTTCTACAAAGGAAAAACTACACTACTCTACTTCTACAAAGGAAAAGAAGAAAAGAAGAGAAGACTTGGATTCTTGGGATGATGGAAATTAGAAGGAGAGGAGCTCCTTTTATAGCCTCATGAGAAGCTCCAAGCCTAAGTGGCACTCCAAGCCTAAACCAAATTTTTAGTTAGGTTTGGGAATGGAGTTAGGCTTGGATGATGAGGTGGCACTTCCAAGCCAATAGTTTTGCTTTTTAGGTTTGGGTTAGGACTTAGGCTTGGAGTGCCCAAAGCAAACTTTTCTTTTAGGTTTGGAACTCATGGATGGAAGAGGATGGAGAGAGCATTTGCTTGGCCCAAGGATGGAAGGTAACTAGGTGAGTTAACTGGGTACACATGAGTTAGAGTTGACTGGGTCCACATGGATAATCTGGACAATCCAAATCGTCCATTGCTGGTGAACGTTGGAGATGCGGCAGTGTTGGGGTCCCAAAAGTCAGGATCCTGAAAACAAGGGTTACAAGTGCACAATTTGCCCCATCACTGGATTTAGGGGCGGTGCATCAGAAAAATTCAACAAAATCACAACACACATCAGACTTAACCAAAAATGGAAAATCAAGCCAGTGGTGGGCCCCACCATTCATCATGATCAGAACCCTCCAAATTTGGGAGGGTTACTTCAGTCATGAAGAAATAGAGCCAGTGCATCAGCATCTATCGCAAAGCGGGCCCCATAAACCATCATTTTTGCAAGATAATCACAAATAAGTACGTCGGCGCATCAGAAAATTCATCGCCAACTCATCCGGCCCACCCAATGAGCAAAATGCAAGCCTTCGAAGTCCAATCCAACCCAACGAGATGAACAAAGTAACTTCTCAAAAAGAGGCCGCCAGTGCCTAGAATCATACTGATGTATCATCATTACATGTACTATCATAATATGACTCGGATTCAAGTCCGGAGTAAGCAGATGGGACTGGTTAACACGATAAACCATATAGAGAGGTTCTAAACTATTACACACAATTTGTTAAAAGACTGACACTTCAAGAACAGTCGATGCCCTACCCATCCAAACGGCATCCGCTGGTTGAGCTGCTCAGGTAAATACAACTGCAGATCGGTCTTCCCGCGGTCACCCATCACAAATGACGGGCGCAGGCCCAGAGTTGCACCCCTCGGTTAAAAGCCCTGACAGTCTCAGCCCAGGTCTCCGGTCAAAACATGAGACATAGACATCTAACTCATACAAAGATGGATCAGTCCATAACAAAACACAACAAATACAGGTCTCCGCGACCATACAAATACAGGTCTCCGCGACCATACAAACACAGGTCTCTACGACCACACAAATACAGGTCTCTACGACCATGAACTCTGAGACTGTAGTCCCTGCTGACTAGTCTTCTGCCTTTTAATCAAGGGTCATCGATCATTCGATGTAATTAAGGGCTCGTGCTAGATCACAACCTAGAATGTAAAAGATCTCAGGATCTCTAGAATAAAATTCGCCTTGCAATATCTCTTCTTGTGTACCTTTTGTGAATGCTTGTGATTGTCTATGAATGTCTCTATTATTCAGAACCCCAGAACAACAAAACACCAGAAAACTGCGTCCGAGCATTTTTCTAGTTCTAACAAGCAGCTGTGATGAAGGTCCACTGGAATTGATGCTGTTGTCCTTCCATCTATTGGATGTTACTTGGATGGTGCAGATGAATGGTGAAACGGATGTGGATGAGCTCCACCGGTTTGCACTTGTGATGAACATTTAGAGAGTTGGTGACAAAGCGTTGCGATCAACGGATGGAATTGAAGTGGGAAGCAGCACATGTGTGGGTCCTGAAAGATGTCCACCTTTACTGGAAATGGACGGTCCACTTGCTGGCTGGTGGACGGCTGTGATGGATAGACGTGGATGGCTAATGGACGGATGGTCTTGATGAAGCTGGACCGAACTGCACGTGCAAGGTGGGGACCTAATGTGGATGGTGTAGATGCTGGTGCTTGTATGGACGGCTGCTGATTGAAGGTGGACTGGACGGCTGATGTTGCTGGCCGTTTGATGATGGACATCCAGCAGCTGGATGATCAGCAGCTGGGCGGGTGGAGTTGCAGCGCTACTGCTGCACATTGAGCTGCTACTGGATGAAGTAAGGTGATCCACCTGATGGACGGTTGGATATGGACGTTGGATTGCATGCTGATGCATCAGCACATTTGATGGATGGACGGTGTGTGACGTTGAAGCAGCTGGACGGTGCTGGCCTTGATGATGGACGGCTGTTGATGAATGCTGGAAGATGGAAATCAAGCCCCATCAGCTGCACGTGTGATGGATGAAATTGATGTCAACCCAGCTTCTGGCCTTAAACGGCTGGATTGAGAGGACGGTGGAGATCAGGCTGCACATGTGGATGGTGGGCTGCTGTTGGATGTTGGAGATGGACGATGGAGATCCACTGGACGGTCAGATGATGATTGGACGGCTGGATCCTGAGCAGTTGTTGGACGCTGGTTTCTGGTGAGTCCACTTGTTGGATGCTGCACACGTGTGATGTGGAACGTCTGATGGTGGATGATCCTTGCTATGGCAGACGCTGGTGTCAGGTGGGGTCCACCTTGTTGATATGGCACGTGTACTGGGTTGGAAGAAGAGCAGCCTGGTGATTGACGTCTCTGCTTGGAAGATGGATGGATGGACCTGATGCCTGCTGACCGTTGATGAACAGGTCCACCTAGCTGGATGGAGGGCCCATTTGATGGATGGCGTGAAAGGATGATGTAGCTGCTCATTGGATGAACGGCTGCCACCTTGGACTGATGGTGGTGGAATCATGCTAAGATCTGTGTGGTCCACTGCTGATGAACGACTTCTTCCATCTCAACCGTATAGTATGATTTAGCCTTCAATCTTTACGCCTTGATTTCCTTCTGGGCCACGATCACGCTTGAGTTTGACTACTTTTGGGTCCTAAAGTGCCCCGATTGGCTTAGATCTTGCGCAACCTCTCCTGATCACCTAAAGACAGAAAATTCACCGAATGAGGGACAATTAATTGGAAAAACAATGACAATGCCCATTAAAACCAGGGTTAATGATACAATATTAGGTACTTATAGCGACGCAACTTCAATACGATCGGGGGAGCAAGGTAAGCAGATTGAAGCACGGGAGAGCGGAGATCAAGCAACCCGAACCGGCGCTGAACAAGGGGCTCATCCGATAAGTAAGCTTGTCCTTGTTGAGATTCCATCCACTCAATTCCCTGTGGGAGTTGAGTGTAGAGTTTGTTTGTCAAACTCGAACTAAGGACGTTAGCTGTTCCTTGGCTTGTTTGTCGGCCTAAAGACTAGGGGCTGTTTGGTGCTCCTTGGCTCGTTTGCCGGGCCTAAACAAAGTCTCCAAGGGAGAGCCTCCGACACGGGAGTGAACGTGCGTCGGGTTGAGAGTTAGCCTATGTCCAAAACTTCGTTTGGGGTGAGAGTTAGCCCTTTGTCTAAAATTTCGGTTATGGTTAAGAGGTGAACCGGGAAAACCTCCATGTAAAGGTTGAGAGGTGAACGTCATTTAAAACCTCCAATAGTGAATGCCGGTGTGCTCAAAGGAGTTGAGTACTTGAACCGGGAGTGGAGTAGACCCAAAGTCGAACCACTATACATGCTTGTGTTTGTGATTGAATGGAGCACATTAATATCTTAGCATTATGTGTTTAATTGTTTAATTATGAATACTTGATAGGAATGTATGCTAGGCACTAGCTAGGTACATCCACACACAAGATGTACTTTCACTAAGTAGTGTAGACTTGAGCTCATTGATCCATTCTCATAAGTCTACATAGGTTGCATAGATTAGGAGCTTGATTAGTAAATCATTTTATTATCTATGCATGCTTAGACTAGGTTGTTTATTGCTTAAACCATATGCTAGTGTTATGATTGGACCCATTTAGGCTTGGAAGACGAAGTGTTCTTGCTTACTTAGTTTGATTTGTTAAAATTGTGTAAGTAGGCGAAAAGAATTTCAAGAGGTCCTAATCACCCCTTGTAGGACTTATCCATAATTCTAGTTGCTCTTCAAGCTTCCGCACATACGAAGGTGTCGTGTTAAACTACCGACGTAATTTTAGTCATGGGGACTACAAACCTACTACTGCCCTGTACTCCTTCCCCTCAGGAGGTAGGGCTAGAAGGATCAGTATGCCAACCCTCATCGTTTTGCACAAATGTCATTATGGATCTGGAATTGGGCTCTGAGTCGGTGTCGGGTGCGATTTCTCCTATCTCATTCCTGATGAATTGCAACTCTTCGGGTTTATTTGGCTGAGGTGGGACCAGGACTGCGGTTCGGTCCATCGAGAGAAATTCCTATCCCTTGGTTGAGGCTCCTTTGGGCAACTCCATCAAACTCAATCTGCTCGCTTGATCATTAAAGGTGGAATCCAGCCCATCATCAAGATAGATAATCCTTGCATTGATAAACTGGATTGGTGTGCAGATGCAAGGATTGCCCTCTTCTTGACGATTTCGTCTTCTCTTAATACCTTTGTGCTTTGGTTTCTTAATTCTAGTAGGTCAATATCGCAGTCTTCTTCTATCCACATCTTCTTGAACCTCGATGATTCGGGAAATCCATAAAAGTAGAACTTTGGTAGGAAGTTCCCACATGAAGATCATAGTACTAGAGCGTACTCCAATTCCTCGGATCATACAGGTCTAGACCAACACACAACAATTAAGAACTCAAGTAATTCCTCCAAACATCCATGAGTCATCATAAGACTAAGAAAAACTACTTTAGTACTTGAATTAAACTTTAAACCATTGTTCATAAACATGAAATCCAATCTTAAAACCAATAAAAATGAATTAAACAATCTAAGAAAACTATAAGGTTCACAATTAAGAGCTCAACACACCCCCCAACCAGCATTTTGCTAGTCCCGAGCAAAACATGCGTGAAACAAGTTTCATTCTCCAAAATCCAACTCTCCTCTAGAAACTATTCTTCTATCATTCTAAAATACACAAGCATAAAAATCAGAGAAATTAGGTGATAGATGTTGAAACCTTAAACTCTCAGAACATAATAAGTGTTTATATGAAATTCCCGCTGATTGATTGATAAATAGAAGAACTTGAACAAATTCAACCTAGTGTGCATAGTGAAAGTTCATCTCATGAGTTTTCGGGATTATCTTCTTCATAGATCAACTAAACTATAGATCTCAAGGTGTATAGAGCAACGACAAGCCTATGACAGGAATTTGTCTTACCGTCCTTCCGACGGCTTTCACACTACATCCATTTCTGGCTTTGGTTACAGGTAGACCATCCACCGGTTGGTAGTAGGTAGCCCTAATCAGAATTTTCCACCATTTTTCCAATATTCCCAATTTCATCCTTCCTTTCCTTTTTCTTTTACATTAGATAGGATTTTTAGAAATCCATATCTTTTGTTATTTTCCCATGGACAAGGATGGACAAAGTACCCCGGCTTGGTTTCTTAACACCTTAAATCAAAGTATAGCTAATCCACAAATCACATAATCCTTTCAACCCATGAAAATCGTGTAATGTGAACTAGGTGTAAAAGTGTTTAAATTTTCTATCACTCACATAAATAGGGGAATTCACATATAAAACCATTATATTAAAAGAAGTTCAAAGCTTGCAACATCACTCACTTCGTATCTCCTCTTCTTATGCTAGTATCATCTTGAATGCATAGAAACAACGTTTTCCAAAAGAGTTTTGAATTTTAGAAAAATCAAAAATTTTCTACATAATTGCTCGAAATGTCACAAAAGCTAGTAAATTCATCTAAGGAATCTCACCCCCCAACCAAAATCCTACATTGTCCTCAATGTAATAAGATATGCAATATGCATGACATGAGAGCAATGACATAAAACAAAGGAGAGTGAGAATGAGAGTACCTGAGGTACCAAGTAGATCAATTCTAGCATCTTCCATTGTCTTAATGAGACTTATTCAATCCTAAATGTAGAAAGAAATCCTAACCTACCTACCTACCTTTGATTAGTCCGATCGACTACATGATCAAATTTGAGCAGGATCTTCATGAATTTCAATAAGTTTCTCATGAGGACCATCCAAAGTCTTGCTCGAATGTATACATGGGTGCGTTTCTTCATGAAGGTCCAATCATAGTGTGCACCACACGCATGTAAGGAGGAGATAAGAGCAGCAAAAAGATAACTCCTCAAGTTCTGAATTGGGTTGTAATTGATTAAAAACGGGTCCTCCCAATCATAATTTTCAATGGATTGAAGAACCCATGATGGTGGAGAGATATTCATTAAGTATTTTTTAGTTTGGGTCGTCTCCTCCACAATTTCAGAACTGCACGGTGTTTCCACAAATAATGGTAAAGAGTGTAAATCAGTGGAATGGTGTTCTTCAGGCACCAACACCGTGTCTAACAAACTATCCAACTCCTTAATTATCTCATCATCCAGATTATAGGGGTGGGTCATGCATTCCTTTAAGAAATCGAGAGAGTCGGATGAAGAGTCCTCGTTCTCCCTAAGTGATTGAGGAAATTCTGTTTCAAGGGTAAGGAATTCCTCCTCTATCGAGGGGAGGTTTTCCAAAGAAAATTTTTCAGATTCAGTGGTAAGCACATCATCTAGCATTGGTTGATCTTTTGAAATTTCAGATTGTGCCACCCCGTCATCTAAAGAAACAGAATTTTCAACCCAAGGGAGTTCTTCCACAATAGAATTTGACATGTGTTGTTGGTGGAAGGACTCAAAAATATCGACTTCGGCCATCTCTCTAGCAAGAATATCTTCCGGTGACTCAAAAACATTTGGCCCTTTGGAAGAAGAAATCATGGACTCACAATCATCCTTCAAACCCTCATTGTAGGCAATCAACTATCACTTTCAGATTTTGTAAATTCCTCGGGTTCGTCAACTGTCATTGAAATCTCTTCATCATTCAAATCGGAATAGCTAAAAGAGATAGTTGATTCACCGTAATTGATGCTAATGGTGGGATCACTGAGATCTACATCCCCTAAAAGTTTAGTCATCAAATCGGAAGAGGGTTGGGCTTGGATAGCCACATCCTCCCCTATGTTGGGGATTGATTTGGTGTTCCCAATGTCGGATTCAGGATTTTGAGATGGCGAGAGGTTTTGTATGCAATGCTCAGTTATTTCCATAAACTCTCGCAGTGTATCCTCAAGAGTTTGTGTCAGTTGTGGATCATGAGAAAGAAACTCTTGAGGATAATTGTTGGCATCCATAGTTGGCTCATCTTTCATTGGACTAGAGGTGTGAGGACTCTCTCTCGATGAAGACCATACGTGTTATATGACGAATACTGATAAGATGGTTGGTAGGCATAACCATACAAGTGATCACGCAATGTCTTTACTGGTTGGTCATTACTCCCCCGGTCCTTTTTCTTATTCCTACCTCCTGTTAAACTTAGTGGAACACTCTTGTTATTTTCAACCCAGTAATCACGTAGCGTCTTACGTTGGGGGGTAGTGGAGGTTCTTTGAATCTCAGTAAAATATTCATGCTTGGAGGAATCCCAATCACAATGAGTTTGGGTCTCTCAATCCGACGTCTCATCCTCTAAAAGGTACTTGTACGCACCATTCGTCCAATCATACATGATGAATTTTTAAGGAATTGGAAACTACCCTAATCTAGAAAAAAGAACAAAAAGAAGGGAGATGGAGAGATGTTACTCAATAGAGTGAGATATATGTCAGCAACAATGTCCTACAAAATCCAACAAAAAAATTATTAGTAATCTAGAAAAAAGATCATAAAATCTACTTCTATAAAAACTGAAAATCCTACCTAACTAAGACTATAGCTACTAGAACAATTAGAACCGTTTAACTTCGTTCCCCGGCAGCGGCGCCAAAAACTTGATCGCTTCCCCAAGTGTAGGGTTGCGATGTAGTAATAATCTCGGTAAGACCGAGGTCGATCCACAGGGAAGGAAGTAAACAATTCAAACTATCCTAATAACAAGAATCTTAAGAGGGTTGTGAAATTGATTTTGAACATAAAATAGAAAATCTGATAATGAAATGATAACTAGAGCATTAAGGATCCACTTATAGCTCACCTTAGATACATAATTCGCTATAGTTTCTCACTTTCTCAACTAGAATCAAAATTAAGTTCTATCTAGTCGGATGATAGAGCGGTTAAAACAATCAACCTGACATATGTATGATCCATGTATATGATTCACTCAATGCAAGCTAGGACGAGCATACTCAATTGCATAGGTCAATCCCAATTCCAATAGGCTAAGATCACAATCATAACCATCATTAAATCCTGTCACAAGACAAAACTAGATTATGATTTGAACTTGATTCAAATCACATACACAGTCTCACATAGTCAGAATTCCAGAAAAGTAGAACTTTGGTAGGAAGTTCCCACATGAAAATCATAGTACTAGAGCGTACTCCAATTCCTCGGATCATACAGGTCTAGACTAGCACACAACCATTAAGAACTCAAGCAATTCTCCCAAACATCCATGAGTCATCATAAGACTAAGAAAAACTACTTGGAACTTGTATTAACTTCAAACCATTGTTCATAACATGAAATCCAACTTTAAAACCAATAAAACGAATTAAACAATCTAAGAAAACTATAAGGTTCACCTCTTAGCTCTAGCTAAGAGATTAGCTAATGAAAAGCATATTAAAAATAAAACTAGAACTAAGAAAAGGAAAAAAAACTAGTTGGAGGAGGTTAAGAAGCCTCCTATGACTTGAACTCCTTGCTCCCCACATCCTTGATTGCTCTGGAATAGAAGAGAGCACCTCCTTTTATAGTGCAGCAAGAGTACCGCAACGTAACAGATCTTGTTTCGCTTCGTACGGCTTAACCAATGGTCGGATTGCCTTCAAAATTGATTTGTAGCTTCCTTGTAATGTGATCTTCCTCATAGATGATTTAGATATCCAAGATTATCCTCTGAATGGGCCCACCAATCATATCACCGACCGCCTCTCAAAATCACGCACTTCGGGTACCTTCAGAACCAGTCATCTTGCTTTCAACGCTCCGGAGTGTACAGATGTCGGATTGATCCCAAATTTTGAACATTGGTAGAAAACTTCCTCCTCTACATGATAGATGGATTATATTGTCCAAAACAATCCCAGAATATGGTCTGAAAATTAGAACACTTAGGGCTTTTATAAACTCTGCGCAGTTGAATCTTTCTGGATGGTCCATCTTTCTTCAACCGGTACGATCAAACCACACATCCTTTTGATCTGAAACTTTGTGGTTATTCATATATGGATGTGGTCTAAAAGATAATCAAAGTATATTCTTCATATCATCAATGATGGGCCACCTGGACCGGCCCAGAGTGGAGTAGGCAGAATCTGGAACTTTCTAGACAGTTCGTATTGTTTGGCCACCACGATCAGTCCGTAGCTCCGATCGACACGAAACCACTTGGGTTAGTTCGGCGTCGAGCTCCTCTTCAACATGGATGTGTTGGATTTCCAAATATCATTAAGAGGGGTCTAGAAAACTGGTCTGAAAAATCTGAAACTGGAATGGTCTGCTGTCTGCAATCTGAAACTCTGAAATTGCATAGCCGACCGGTCAAGACCGGTCGGACAAGGCTGGCCTTGCTCCAGCAGCTTTAAGAGAGGGGAGATCTGTTTGGCCGACCGGTCAAGACCGATCGGGGCCTGTTTGGCCGACCGGTCAAGACCGATCGAACCACCTTGTGGGGCTCCTTTTTCTTTCCTTTCTTCTTTCTCTTCTTTCCTTTCTTCTTCCCTCTTTTGTTATTCCTTTCCTTTGATCATAAAGGTATGTAAGAAGGGTCTCAAAGCATCCGAATGATGAGGTCTCTCTTTCATTCCTACAACCACAAAACTATGCATTAGATTAGCCTTTAAATCAGGAAAACCATGCATAATGAGTGATGAATTGGGGTTAGAATATGCATAATTAAGAGCTCAACAGCCGAGTCATGATATCAAGTTGATGATAGAAGATTTGGCGCTCGATAGGAAGGAAGACGTAGTTTGATTCGATGGGACATACACGAGGGAAGTAATTTGCGTTGTGAAACTCGAGACTTTGGTATGAGACTTCCCCATCAGAGCGTTGTACATCCATGACTGGGATGATAAGCTCTCGAAGGTTGGATGCTCCTACCATGAAAATTTATTCCGGATCGGTGACGATGGTGATCGCCCTATCTCTGAAGATGTGCTTGCCCTTTGGTGAAGATTTGAAGAGATGGCACCGATTGTGTGAAACCAGGTCCGATCGGGAAGGAGATGGAATGAAGCTGAGATGTCCAAGACCTGAACAGTAATGGTTGATGTTTTTGGATTGATTTGGACCTTGACATCAATCTCCCCTTCAATCTGTCTTCTAGAGTTGTCAGATGTAGGAACCATTTAGAGGACTAATGGTTGAATAGAACAAGGCATGTCCTTTTGAGGAGTAGAGCTTACTCCCTTGAGAGCGGCCACAAAATTGAAGTTGGGCTCTGACTCTGCTAGAGCATGTGGCATGCTGTCTAATGAAAGGTTTTCTTCTTGGAGGATGATGGTTGGAGTAGAAGCTGAATAGGCAGTTGCTGTGGGCAAGTTGTGCCCCTGGTTGTTTGCTGGAGAGATGGGCAGGTTGGGCCCCTGGCTGGATGTTGTGGGTAGGTTGTGCCCTTAGTTGGTTGGAGTGGGCAAGTTGTGCCCTTAGTTGGTTGGAGCGGGCAAGTTGTGCCCCTGGCTGAGTGATGCTATGAAGAATGAACCAACTGGAGGTGTCCCTTGCATGATGATGGTCTCAGGGATTGAAATAACTAGGGGTGCACCTTGCAGGATGAGAGGCTCTGGGATTGAAATAACTAGTGGTGCATCTTACAAGATGAGAGGCTCTATGATTGAAATAACTGGGGATGCACCTTGTAGGATGAGAGACTCTGGGATTGAAATAGCTGGGGGTTCCCCTTGTAAGATGAGAGGTTCAAACTCTGAACTAAAGTCGATGACACGGATAAACTGGACAGAAGGCTCTTCTTGGCTGATGAAAGCTGGATAGGTAGGAGGTGCCCCTTGCATTGCGGAGACTAAACCAACTAGAGATGCCCCTTGTAGGATGAGAGGTTCTAAAATTAGACTGGTTAGGGTGCCCCTTGCCAACCTAGATTAGGGCATTGTGGGTTCCATCTCGGCTGTTGATGTTGCTGTTGAGGTTGTCCATGTCGAGGGAGGAATAGTGCACCTTCGGTAGAGGCGACAAGATCCTCTTCTTTCGTTGGATGGGAGACAGGAATACTATCGTTATCATTCACGTATCCGGTAGGCTCACCTTCCACTATCGGTTGTACTAGAAAGGCCTGATGAGGCCACCAAGGAAAGATCATCCCAGCCCTTATTCTAGCTCGACTTGTTCCCTGGCGCGGATGAGTTGGGTGAAGTTTGCATATAATTGTGATATAAGGTATCCAGAGATACTCAAGTTTGCCAAGTGGACAATCATAGAGATTTGCCTCTCTTCGTCAATGGGAGTCCTCATTCTAGCAGCCATAGCACACCACCGTCCAACATAAGCTGATAAAGACTCATCATTTCTCTGTCTTAGGGCAGCAAGATCTGTCCTTCTGGGTGCTGAGTTAAGATTGTACATGAAACAATCGACGAATGCTTGAGAAAGTTGTTCCCAAGTCTTGATTCGATGATAGTCCGGTGGCACGTACCATTCTAACGCATCAACTTTCAAGGACTTTTGAAACAGGCAGATTAATGCTCCGTCATTGCCCGAGTTCTCCATAAAAAGCTCGTAGGTGATCTACAAGACACCCTGTTCCATCATATCTTTTAAATTTTGGTACCTGCAAGACTTGAGGTACCATTGCATTGGGAAAGGGATAGGGGTCCCTGAACTTAGTGGATGGAAGATCTACCCGTCGCTGCTTCTGTAACTTTCTCTTCATCTCTTGCATCTGCTCTCAAAGTTGTTCGATTTCAAAGTGACCAGATGAGGGAGATCTTGCCCCTTGCTAGGCCTGAGCTGGCCCCCTTTCATAATAATTGGTGTCATTGACGCTCATATGATTCCTGCCTAACGAAAGTTGTGTTTGGCGATTATTCTCATTATAAGGACTTTGTTGGACTGGAGCTGAGAAGGGAGACTGCAAAGAAACCCTGGCCATAAGAGGATGTTGAAATTGATAGAAGAAATACCCTGAGGTTGAGGGTTGTTCTGATTGAAGGCCACCATTAGGAGAGTATCAAAAGTCCCGCGCGATCCTTGACGATTGTGGTTGTGATGAACTGAAGGTTGGAAGAGATGGTAGCTGTTGTTGTTGTGCTGGAACATCCTGGGTGTTAACTGTTGAAACCTGAGCTTATGTGAATCGGAGAAGCATTTCTTGCATGGCCTTCATACTTTGTTGTAGTTCCTAGATGCCAGGAATTGACATGGATTCTGTCGGGTTTAATTGTGGAGAGGAAGCCTCAGGTATTTCGAGGACAGGGAATGGGAGAGCCATGGCGGTTTTGTACTGGACGTGGCAGGGTGATTTGGTTTGAAGGAGTAATGGTGGGGAAGTATGCCCTACTCTTTTTTTTTTTTAAGGGGGGTGGGGGGTTATGGATGAAATGCTATGCAAATGAGGATGTAAGAGGACTAGTGACTTTCAAGTATTGGAGGGTTTCCATTTTTCAAGTTGGATCATGACTAGTGGGACTAGCATTTCCCCAGCAGAGTAACCATTTTGTGGACGCTCGCCTTTCTGCGCTTCCCCCTCTTGTCGAAGGTGCGCGAATCGCCATTGCCAAAGCCTCACCTCTTTCTCGAGAGCTTTTCGGTTGTTGTGTTATTGTTGGATTTTACTGGATATGTGTAGATGAGTTTGTATAAGACCAAAGTCCTCACTAGCCAGTTACTTCGAACCTACAGTCGGCTAGACCCCGTAGAAACATTAGAGAATGGAATCTAAAGATTCCTTCCTCTAAAATGACTCTTTTTTATCTATAGTCAAAGATTCGAGGTAAGGAACCATAGTTATAGGGTAGGAAGGTGTTAGGCACCCACTCTGCCTGTACCGAAGTATGGTCTTTACTTCACAAAATCTAACTAATACTTGAAAGTCTGAACTATTCCGTGTACATTCCCATGAATGATGTAATGCATGAATATGGGTCTGAACAGTAAGAGTTTCTGATGGGCAGGTTCCAATCAGATAGGCAAACCCAGAGCATACGCTCGAACTAACAGGTGCTTTATCCAATATGCATTATTTGTGTTTGACCGGTCAAAGTTTCTGATGGCCAAGTTCCGAACAAGTCGGCGAGCCTCAAAGCATACGCTAAGACCTGATCAAGTGCTTGTAGTGGAATGGTAAGTAGGGGGATGGGAAGAATAAGAAATGTTACACTTATGCTAGGTGCGAATGAGATGATGCTGGTAAAAGTATAGTTGGATGAACAGAGGTATCGCAAGGGTTTACTTTGAGCGGCTAAGATCTGGACCTGGGTAGCTTAAGAGGCTTGAACTAGGGTCAGGCTAGGCTGGACCAGGGCTAGGCTCTTTGTTGAGATCTTAAATGTGCATATTCTAACCCCATTTCATCACCAACATTGCATAATTTCCATGCTTACGGACTTATTTTAGGCAATGATTTTGTGATTGTAGGATGAGAGGAAGACGTCACTGAAAGGAGGAATGAAGGACACTCTTAATATGTATTGAAGATCAAAGAAAAGAAGCAAAGAGAAGAAAAAAAAAAGAAGAAGAGTCACCCTGGCCGATTGATCAGTTGGTTTGGCCGATTGATCGCCAGGGTGATCGATTGATCGACAGCCCAAACCAATTGATCGCCCATATTGCAGAAATTCAGAAAAGCTGCTGGACAAAAAAGACCCTGGCCGATTGATCGCTAAATCATGACCGATTGATCGCTCAGAAACAAATTGATCGTTCCCCCTGGGCGATTAATCGCCCAAGCTAAGAAAATTTTGAATTTTCTATGAAAAGTCTCTAAACACTTTTCATCTCCAGCGATCCATCTCCCATCTCCACCGATCCATCGCTTATCTCCAGCGATCCATCGCCCTGCTCTAGAGATCAATCGCTCAAGCCACTAGAATTTTGGAATTCTTGCTGAACTCTCTGGACACTTTTTGGTCGCATCGATTGATCGCCCAACCTTAATCGATTGATCGTTAGGACCCACCGATTGATCGCCCAGCCAATCGATCAATCGTCCAATCACCCAAGTAAAGAAACTGCTATTTTCGGTCTGGATTTCTCTGCGCAATGCGTAAGTTTTACGCAATTTCTCAAAGATTCTGCACTATGAATGCTTGAAAGCTATAAAAGGTGTCCTCCACTATGTTCTTAAGGCATCCTAGAAGAGATCTATCATAGTGGGAGTTGGTTTTTGGAGTTCTATACTTCCTCTTCTTAGTTTTACTTCTAGTTTTCATATTTTCATTAATTTTCCTGTTTTTCTTTAGCATGGCCGGCTAAACCTCTTAGCTAGGGCTAAGAGGTGAAGCTTGTAGTAGATCTAAGATGCTTTAATTCATTTTTATTGGTTTCAAGTTGGATTTTTATTGATTGAACAATGGTTTGTTGAGTTTGAATAAAGTTCTAAGTAGTTTTTCTTAATCTTATGATGACTCATGGATGTTTGGGAGAATTGATTTAGTTCTTAGTTGTTTTGCATAGATCTAGACCTGTACGCTCCGAGGAATCGGATTCAAGACGCTCTAGACTTGGATTTTCATGTGGGCACTTCAAACCAAAGTTCTACATTTTATGAGAAGTCTGAAACATGTGTTACTTATTTATGTGATTTAAATCAAGTTCAAACCATGATTTAGTTAAGCTTTGTGACAAGGTTTGATGATTATCATAGTTGTGATCTTAATCTATTGGAACTAGGATGGACCTATACATTGAGTGTGCTCAAGTCCTAACTTGAATTGAGTAAATCGTATTGATGAACAACACATGGGACAGACTATTTTGCTGAATTAACCGCTCCATATTCTGGCTAGATAGGATTTGATTTCGATTCTAGTTGTGTAATTGAAAAACCAAAGTGAATTATGCATCAAGGATCGCGACAAGTGGATCCTCAACACCCTAGTGCTTCTTTAGATTGTTAATTTCATCTCAAGTTACCGATTATTCTCCTACATCCATATTTACAGATTATTGTAGTTTGATTTCAATAGGAGATTGTTAGAAGAAATTCTGAGAATTCTTATATTAGTCCTTGAGAACGATCTCGGTCGCTACCGAATTATTACTACATCGCAACCTACACTTGGGAAGCAAACAAGTTTTTGGCACCGTTGCCAGGGATTTGACGGTTTTAACAGAATTTCTGAAGATAGTTTTCTATTAAAATTTTTAATACTAACTTAGTTTGTTTTATTTTGATTTTTCTTTTGCAGGGATTTTAGGAAGTTGAAAAGGAGTAAGTTGGGCATCTTATGTTCTCAAATCAAGTTTTTTCTTTCCAATCTTACTCTTCTTCTTCCCCTATTCATTCATATCCTATTCATCTCTTGTATAGTGGGTGGAGACTCTTTTTGGATCTCTGATAGGTTGGCCTTGAGCCGCCTAGATTCCTATTGGTCGGCATCGCCGTCTTGGATCACCTTGTGCTCAGAGATTTCTTTTCTCAATTCTATTCCTCTTTCTTCTTTTTCTGCACTTTTCTCAAAGGATTCAAAGAGTGGGTGGGGAGTTCTCTGAACCCCTATTGACTAGGAGAAATCGGTCTCTATCTTTGCTTCTGGCTCAGCCATTGCAAGACACATTGTGCTTTTGTCTTAGAAGAGTAAAGAAAGGAAGAAAGAATTCTTCTTTCTCGTTTCATTCTTTTGAATTTGCATGCCCCATTAGGTGTGGGATTCGAATAATCATTTAATCAGTGAAGGGGGAATTGTTGAAGGAATTGATAAGGAACCACGTGCTAAGAAGTATCTAGATATTCAAATTTCTTCTGATTGTATGGCTGAAAATCAACCAAATTCGAGGGTCAATCAAAATCTGGGCCTGAATCAAACTAAAACAGGAGAGAATGAGGTTGAGATGTTCTCCAACCTAGAACTTTACGTGACTACTTGCAACCAGAAAGTGCGATCACTCCCTCATGCATAATCTTTCCATTCAATGTAGGGAATATTGATCTTAAACCAGGAGTAAGCCAACTCCTTCCTAGATTTCATGAGTTAGACAGCGAAAGTGCATACCAACACCTTAAAGAGTTCGATGGGGTAATAGCAACGTTGTACTTTGCAAATGTATCCGATGATGTGATACGACTTAAGTTGTTCCCTTTTTCACTTAAAGAGAAGGCTAAAGCTTGGCTTCATGCTTTAAGGCCAAGATCAATAGGCACATGGACTGAGATGACTAGGGAGTTCATTAAAAAGTTCTTCCCTACTCACAAAACAATCATGCTGAGGCGCCTAATCATGAATTTTACTCAAAAAGAGGAAGAGACCTTCTTCCAGTGTTGGGAGAGGTTCAAAGACTTACTGAATGCATGCCCACATCATAGCTACGAAAGTTGGCGGGTAATAAGTTTTTTTTATGAAGGATTGACTTCACCCATGCGTTAATTCATAGAGATGATGTGCAATGGAGAATTCATGAACAAAGAGGTCGAGGAAGCATGGGACTATTTTGATGTTTTGGCCGAGAATGCACAATCTTGGGATACATCTAAATCATCAAATCCCAAGACAAGCCAACAAAAAGAAAAGGAAGGAATTTATGTCCTATCCGAAGAAGATGACATAAGTTCACGTATAGCTAGCCTCACAAGAAAAGTCGAGGTCATGGAATTGAAGAAAGGAGAGAAGGTTAACTTGAAAGAAGTTGAAATTATTTGTGAAATTTGTGCAAGAAATCAACATGCAACACAAGATTGTCCTACAATTTCTGCGTTTCAAGAGATCTTACAAGAACAATCAAATGCCATAAACAATTATCAACGACCATTCAGTGCTCCCAATTCAAACACGTATAATTCAAGTTGGAAGAACCATCCCAACTTCAGTTGGAGGAATGGTCCATCTGAGAATGCAAACAACAACCCAAAAGCTTTACTTGAGGAGATGTTGCATGCATTTGTCTCAACCCAAGATGAATATAATAATTCTCTAAAATAGATGGGTTCATGCAAGAACAAATTAAAATCAACCAGAATTCATCTCAAGCCATCAATGACTTGAAAACATCTATGGCTAGAGTTGAAACACATCTGAGTGCTAGGGAGAAAGGCACACTTCCTGCCCAACCTCTCCCTAATCTGAGAACCCAATATGAGATACAAGATTCCAGCCTTTCCTCCAAACATTCAGAGCATGTTCAAGCTATCACCACCTTAAGGAGTGGTACGACAATCGATAAATCTAAGCCGGTGAAGACCCCAAAGCCTAATGATCCGGAAAGGACCAAAGATGATGATAGCTCTAACAACACTCCACAAGTGAAAGAACCAGAAAGGCAATTCAAGCCGGTTGCTCCATTCCCTCAAAGGTTGATTTCACCCAAACCATTAGATAAAAATCTGAAAATCCTTGAAGTTTTTAAGCAGGTGGAGATCAACATCCCGTTGTTGGATGCCATAAAACAAATACCATCTTATGCCAAATTTTTGAAGAAATTATATACGATCAAAAGGAAACACAATGTACATAATAAAGTACTTTTGACTGAAAATTTGAGCGCCATTATCAAACAAGAGGTGCCACAAAAATACAAGGATCCAGGTAGTCCTACCATCTCATGCATCATAGGTGACTACCGGATCAAGCAAGCCTTACTTGACTTAGGGGCAAATGTTAACCTCATCCCATACTCGGTCTATGAACAACTTGGGTTAGGTGAATTAAAACCCACCAAAACCACGCTCTAACTTACTGATAGATCCATTCGTATACCGAGGGGGGTGATTGAAGATGTCTTGGTCCAATTTGATAAATTCTACTATCCAGTGGATTTTATTGTCTTGGATACACATCCCGTGGTAGGTACCGGTGCTCAAATTCCCGTTATACTTGGCCGCCCTTTCTTAGCCACTTCAAATGCAATTATTAATTGTAGAAACGGGCTGGTATAAATGTCCTTTGAAAATATAACACTCGAGCTAAATATTTTTTATTTATGCAAACAACCTCAGAAAGTTGATGATGAGGTCCACGAAATAAATCTAATTGAATCATTCGTGGAAGATACATCTCCCTTGACATTCTATTCCGATCCTTTGGAGGCATGTTTGGCCCACTCTCATGAGATTGACGATGCCACGATACGAGAGATGGATGCCATTTTGGATGTTTTGCTGGTACTTGATAATAAAAGATGGAAGGAACCATTTGAGCCTTTGCCCTTAAGCGAGAACAAGCCTATTCCATCCAATATCAAAACTCCGAAGCTCAACTTAAAACCATTACCCATTGATTTGAAATATATTTATTTAGGTCAAGATGAGACATATCCGGTGGTGATTTCTTCCCACTTGGATGAGGAGCAAGAGAGTAGGCTGATTGCTACTCTAAAAGAACATAAGAATGCCATCAAATGGTCTATTACGGATCTCAAAGGCATAGACCCCTTGATTTCTACTCATCGCATATACCTTCAGGAGAATGTGAAAACATCTAGGCAACCACAAAGACGCCTCAATCTAAATATGAAAGAGGTAGTTAAGGTCGAGGTGTTGAAACTATTGGATGTGGGTATCATCTACCCTAATATCCGATAGTCAATGGGTGAGTCCAACTCAGGTGGTGCCTAAGAAATCCGAGATAACCATTGTAGCCAATACCAACAATGAACTCGTGCCAACCAAGGTCACCACCGGTTGGAGAATGTGCATTGACTACAGGAAGGTAAATACAGTCACGAGGAAAGACCACTTTCCCTTACCATTTGTTGATCAAATTTAGAAAGGTTAGTGGGTCATTCTCATTTTTGGTTCCTTGATGGATATTCGGGATATAACTAAATAAAGATCGCTCATGCGGATCAAGAGAAGACAACATTCACATTTCCATTCGGCACCTTTGCTTATCGGAGGATGCCATTTGGACTGTGCAATGCCCCTGCCACATTTCAACGTTGTATGTTGAGCATTTTTCATGATATGGTGGGAACAATTCTCGAAGTCTTCATGGACGACTTCTCCGTATTTGGCAGAAACTTTGATGACTTCCTTGAGCACTTAAAAACTATTTTGAAAAGGTGTGAAGACAAGAACCTTGTGCTTAATTGGGAGAAATATCACTTTATGGTTCAAAAGGGAATAGTCCTTGGTCACATTATCTCAACCAAAGGAATCGAGGTGGACAAGGCTAAAATCAATATTATCTCCGACCTTCCATCACCCAAGAGTGTACGAGATGTGCGATCCTCTTTAGGATATGCCGAATTCTATAGGAGGTTTATCAAGGACTTCAGTACTCTCTCTCTCTCGTTCTTTATGTAACCTCCTTCAAAAGGAAAACTCATTTGAGTAGAATGAGGAATGCTAAAATGCATTTGTCGAACTTAAAGGTATGTTGACATGTGCTCCTATAATGCAACTACCTGATTGGAGCATTTCTTTTGAGATCATGTGTGATGCCAGTGATTACGCTATTGGGGCAATTCTAGGCCAGAGAAAAGAAAAGAAGCCCTACGTCATCTACTATGCAAGTACAACTCTAAACTCAGCTCAAGCAAATTACACCACTACGAAAAAGGAACTCTTAGCCGTAGTATTTACTTTGGACAAGTTTCAGTCCTACTTAATTGGATCCAAGATCATCATAGATACCGATCATGCTGCTCTTAAGTATCTTCTTTCTAAGAAGGATGCTAAGCCGCGTTTATTGCGATGGATCCTCATACTCCAAGAATTTGATATAGAAATATGAGACAAAAAGGGAGTAGAGAACGTAGTGGTTGACCATCTCTCACGACTTGTTCTCACCAATTCCTCTGAGATGACTGTAATCAATGACATGTTCCCTGATGAATAACTTTTCCAAGTCTCCCAATTACCATGGTATGCAGACATTGATAACTATCTTGCTACAGGTATCATTCCAACACATTAGAAAAAGCAAGATAAAGATAAGTTCTTCAGTGAGGTAAGAAAGTTCCTGTGGGATGACCCGTATTTGTTCAAGTACTGTCCCGATCAAATTATAAGGAGATGTATGCCGGATGATGAGCAACACAGTATCATCTCCTTTAGTCATTCTCAAGCATGTGGTGGCCACTTCTTGGCCAAGAAGACCACAGCCAAAATTCTGCAATATGGGTTCTATTGGCCCACCATGTTCAAAGATACGTATGAGTTTTGTAAGGCTTGTGAGCCTTACCAGAAATTGGGAGGAATATCCCATCGAAATATGATGCCACTCAACCCCATCTTAACAATCGAAAATTTTGATTGCTGGGGCATCGATTTCATACGCCCATTCCCTTCTTCTGGAAATTTATAAATCTTGCTTGCCGTTGATTATGTTTTGAAGTGGGTCGAGGCGATTCCTTGCCGGACCAATGACCATAAAAAAGTCATCCATTTCTTAAAAGAAAACATTCTTTCTCAATTTAGAACCCCTCGAGTCATTATCAGTGATGGAGGGTCTCACTTTTGTAATCGACCATTTGAAGCATTAATGAAGAAATATGGCATTAATCAAAAGGTGAGTACTCCCTATCACCCACAAACAAGTGGACAAGATGAGATATCCAACAGGAAAATTAAACATATTCGCGAGAAAACAGTAAACCCCAATCGCAAGGATTGGTCACTTTGACTTACCGACACGCTTTGAGCTTACCGTACAGCTTTCAAAACTCCCATTGGAATGTCACCCTATAGACTTGTCTATGGAAAAGCTTGTCACTTGCCTGTGGAGTTGGAACATAGGGCATATTGGGCGCTAAAGAAGATGAATTTTAATTCTAACAAAGCAAGCTCACTACACAACCTTTAACTGAACAAACTTGCAGAACTCCGGAATGAGGCATATGAGAATTCGAGAATTTACAAGGATAAAATGAAGGTGTTCCATAATAAGAACATCATTTGTAAGACTTTCACGATCAATCAAAAGGTCCTTCTGTATAACTCTCGCTTACATTTATTTTCGGGTAAATTGAGGTCTCGATAGACCGGTCCCTTCATTGTCAAAACTGTTTATCCATATGGGACTATCGAGTTGTTGAATCCAAGGAACGGCAATATCTTTAAAGCCAATGGTCAGCATTTAAAGCCATTCTTTGAGAACTTTCCTTTAGAAGGTATGTCCATACCTCTGACTGATCCTGTGTTTCAGGATATTTGATCTCCTAGTCTGATGAAGCTATAGCGTAGCTTAGGACTAGAATTTCGTGTTTTTTATTTATTTCAATAGGCTTGTTACAAGGAGGTAGAACTTCAGTTTTTCCTCTCTCAGGTACTCTCATTCCTCACTCCCTTTATTTTTATCATTACTCTCATGTTTTGCTCATTGCGATCTCTTACATTGAAGACAATGTCATATTTGGTTGGGAGTGTGTGATCACTAGCATACGTCTCGTGTTTTGTAACATTTTGAGCAATAGATGTAGAAATTTTTTTAATTTTTTTGAAACTTTGAAACTCCTTTAGAAAACTTTGTTTCTATGCGCTTAGGATGGTGTGAGTACAAGAGAAGTGATACAAAGTGCATGCTGTTGAAATTCTTGAACAATCTCTAAGATAACAGTTTTATGTGTATTCCCCTATTTTTATGATTGATAGAAAATTTGAACACTTTTGCACCTAGTTCACCTTACACGATTCTCATGTTTTGAAAGGATTATGTACAATTGTGGATTAGCTAGGTTTGGATTTGAGGTGTTGAGGAACCAAGCTGGGGTACTTTGTCCATCCTTGTCCATGGGAAAATAATGAAAGATATGGATTTCTAAAAATCCTATCTAATGTGTGTGAAAAGGAAAGGAAGGATAAAAATATGGGAATGATTGAAAATATGGTGGAAAATTCTGAAAAGGGCTACCTATTACCAACCGGGGGATGGTCCACCAGTAACCAAAGTCGAAAATGAGAAGTAGTGTGAAAGCCGTCGAAAGGATGGTAAGGCAAATTCCTGTTAAAGGCTTAATGTTGATCTGTACACCTTGAAATCCATACCTTAGCTGATTTATGAAGAAGATAATCCCAAATTTCCAAGAGATGAGCATCCACTAAGCACACAAGGTTAAATAGTTTGAATCATTCTATTTATCAATCAATCAACAGGAATTTCATATAGGCACTTGTTATATTCTGAGAAGCTTAAAGTTTCAACTTCCATCACCAAGTGTTTCTGATTCTTGCACTTGCATACCTTTGAGTGTATAGAGGCATAGTTTCGGAAGGAGAGTCGGGTTTTGGAGAATGGAACTTGTTTCACGCATGTTTTGCTCGGGATTAGCAAAATGCTGGTTGGGGGGTGTGTTGAGCTGTTAAATGTGCATATTCTAACCCCATTTCATCACCAACATTGCATAATTTCTATGCTTATGGACTTATTTTAGGCAATGATTTTGTGATTGTAGGATGAGAGGAAGACCTCACTAAAAGGAGGACTGAAGGACACTCTTAATATGTATTAAAGATCAAAGAAAAGAAGCAAAGAGAACAAAAGAAAAGAAGAAGAGTCACCCTGGCCGATTGATCGGTTGGCTTGACCGATTGATCGCCAGGGTGATCGATTGATCGACAGCCCAAATCGATTGATTGCCCATATTGCAGAAATTCAGAAAAGCTGCTAGACAAAAAAGACCCTGGCCGATTGATCGCTGAATCATGATCGATTGATCGCTCAGAAACAAATTGATCGTTCCCCCTGGGCGATCAATCACCCAAGCTATGAAAATTTCGGATTTTCTGTGAAAAGTCTCTGAACACTTTTCATCTCCAGCGATCCATCCCCCATCTCCATCGATCCATCGCTTATCTCCAGCGATCCATCGCCCAGCTCCAGAGATCAATTGCTCAGGCCACTAGAATTCTAGAATTCTTGCTCAACCGCCCCGCCTTTTGCCCGGTGCTCTCTAGACACTTTTTGCTCCCATCGATTGATCGCCCAACCTTGATCGGTTGATCTCTAGGACCCACAGATTGATCGCCCAACCAGTCAATCAATCGCCCAAGTACAGAAACTGCTATTTTCGGTTCAAATTTCTTTGTGCAGTGCGTAAGTTTTACTCAATTTCTCGAAGATTCTGCACTATGAAGGCTTGAAAACTATAAAAGGGTCCTCCACTACGTTCCTAAGGCATCCTAGAAGAGATCTATAATAGTAAGAGTTGGTTTTTAGAGTTCTATACTTCTTCTTCTTAGTTTTACTTCTAGTTCTTTATGTTTTCATTAATTTTCCTGTTTTTCTTTAGCATAGATGGCTAAACCTCTTAGCTAGGGCTAAGAGGTGAAGCTTGTAGTAGATCTAAGATGCTTTAATTGATTTTTATTGGTTTCAAATTGGATTTTTATTGATTGAACAATGGTTTGTTGAGTTTGAATAAAGTTCTAAGTAGTTTTTCTTAATCTTATGATGACTCATGGATGTTTGGAAGAATCGCTTTAGTTCTTAGTTGTTTTGCATAGATCTAGACCTGTACGCTCCGAGGAATCAGATTCAAGACGCTTTAGACTTGGATTTTCATTTGGGAACTTCAAACCAATGTTCTACTTTTTATGAGAAGTCTGAAACATGTGTTGCTTATTTATGTAATTTAAATCAAGTTCAAACCATGATTTAGTTAAGCTTTGTGACAGGGTTTGATGATTATCATAGTTGTGATCTTAATCTATTGGAACTAGGATTGACCTATACATTGAGTGTGCTCAAGTCCTAACTTGAATTGAGTGAATCATGTTGATGAACAACACATGGGACAGACTATTTTGCTGAATTAACCGCTCCATATTCCGGCTGATAGGATTTAATTTCGATTCTAGTTGTGTAATTGAAAAACCAAAGTGAATTATGCATCAAGGATCACTACAAGTGGATCATCGGCACCCTAATGCTTCTTTAGATTGTTAATTTCATCTCAAGTTACAGATTATTCTACTACATCCGTATTTACAAGTTATTGTAGTTTGATTTCAATTGGAGATTGTTAGAAGAAATTCTGAGAATTCCTATATTACTCTATGAGAACAATCTTGGTCTCTACCGAATTATTACTACATCACAACCCTACACTTCGGAAGCGATCACTCTTCACTCGGGCTCTCCTTGGTGGAGGAATGGGCTAAAGGGAGGTGAAGATGGATTTGAAACTCTCAAACTGAAGAGAGGGGAAGTGGATGCTGTAAATGAGAAGGAGCAGAAGTATTTATAGTTGCGAGGGATGGCAGTTCCTGTAAATAAGTTTGGGCGGCCCCCTTGGGGCCTCCCGTACGGACACTCTGCTTTAGCTTCAAAGCGTACGGACTCCGAACCTGAAGCAAAAAAGCTACAGGTTCGAGGTTCGGAGTTGCTCCGAAGCTGTAGATCGAAATTAGGTGTGTTGACTGGGTTTGAAGGATGGGTCGACAAGGTGAGTTAACTAGGTGCAAGGACTGGGCTGATCCAGTGAGTTGACTTAATGATTTGATTCAGCGAGTTAACTCACGAATTTTGTACTGATTTTTTCTATGGATTGTTTTTCGGGCTAGTGTTTTAGGGGTGAGTTGACTGGGTTTAGGCTTGAGTTGGGCTATGGATTGGAGCTTGCATGGCTAAGTTTGGCTGGTTTTGGATATAGGGTTTGGGGATATGGACATCCATTCATTCATCTATCTCAACCAGCCTTATAGCCGAAGGTGGGGTGTCTACAATAGTATAAGTGGCCCAATTATCAAATCATCACTTAACCCTTGATTTTAGTGTTCATCAAGTGAGAAAAGTAGATGTGTAGTCGTAGTTGAATATTCATCTTCATGTGAGTGACTTGGATCATCCTTATCATGAATCAATAGTATGATTTAAGTACCCTATATTAATAAGCCTATTTCTTAAGTGCCAAGTTATCTCATTTTAAGAAATAACCAAGTTATCAACTATTTTCAAATCTGGACCTTTCAATTGACCCACTTCCAACCATCAATCGAAACTCAAATTTAGACAATATCTTGGCCTTATATGACTACAAGATCATATAAAATTTGAACCCCGATCTATGATCCTATACCGTCAAACCCTAAGGCCACTACCTTCTTTTATACACGACAAATGGAATTTCAAAACTAGCTATTCCTACCATCAATCAACCAATGAAAATTTTTCAGTCATTTGCATATCATGACTACACATTTTTCTCAAATTTGGGCCCTGATCATCAAGCGTGGACCGTTAATTTAGATCAAGTCTGTTTTGGCACCCACTAGGCCATTTTTCAAGATTGGCCAATCTAAATTTCAAACCATTAAGAAAACTACATATTTTGACTCTACTCTTTGAACTAAACATGATAAGCAGATTAAAATTCATTAAGAATAAGCCATTGACCCATTTTTTATAGAATCCTAATGAGACTAGGAAGAGTGGACGTCCACCCCTTATTTACAAAACCTTTTATTATTTTCAATTTTAATGGAATTTCATGGCTGTAAATTTGACGTAGAATGTTTAAATTCATGTTTGGGTGAGGTTTAAAGTACTTTAAACTTTAAACTTGGATTTTTTAAATTATTAGTTTAAATAAAGTTGATAGTTTTAAAGAATTCTAAAGATCTCTTGTACCACGTACATGGGATGCTTATAAGTTTCTGAGATTGATCATAATGGTTATATAAGAATTAAATAATAGAAACCCTAGATCTACCATGATTTCCAGATATGATTGATGCTTCAAAGTTCAATTAGTTCAAGTTCTCCACGCTAAAGTAAAACTAGTTTTTGAACTTCCAAGATCTGTTTTGTATGAATGTGCTTTAACCGAATTTATCTTCCAATTGGATAGAGACGGGACTTTGATTCTAATTGTGTTATGTTCTATCATGGCCATCCATCCTGACCATTAGATCATTTTAAGGTATGGACCCAAAAATCAAGCTGATGCAAACCTTAAGCAAGCCGCACCACATGAAACAATGAGGGCCGAACAACCATAGTTAAAACCTTCCTAAGGGGCCATTGCAATGTTCATTTCCCATCTGACCTAGGGGTGGGCCCATCTAAGCACGTATGGACCCATCTGAAATTACGCCTTTTTTAGATTCCCAAGGCATTTAGCATGCGGAAGCTTTGAGAGGAATTAGTATTATGACTAAGTCCAATAGGGGATTAGAACATTTTGAAATTTTTTTCGCCTACTTAACAATTTTAACAAATTAAGCTAAGTAAGCAAGAACACTTCAGCTTCCAAGCCAAAGTGGGTCCAATCACATGACTAGCATATTGTAAGTAATAAGCAACCTAGTCTAAGCATGCATAGATACTCCAATGATTAAAAAAATAAGCTCCTAATCTATGCAACCTAAGTAGACTATATAGGATGGATCAATTAAGCTCAAGTCTACACAACTAAGTGAAAGTACATCTTGTGTATGGATGTGCCTATTTAGTGCCTAGCATACATTCATAATTAAGCAGTTAAACACAATGCATAATAAGAAATGTGCTCAAATACAATCACAAACACAAGCATGTATAGTAGTTTGACTACTTGTCTACTCCACTCCCAGTTCAAGGACTCTCTGCAATGATAACCTTACTTGTCGGATGAGCCCCTTGTTCAGCACTAGTTCAGGTTGCTTGATCACCGCTCTCCCGTGCTTCAATCATCTTCCTTTGCTCCCTCAATCATGTTGCCGCTGCATCGCCAATGCCTCAGCTCCACTTAATCAATCGCCTTGCAAATGATGCCTTTGATATGCCCAAGGTGATAGAAGGGTAGGTTTGAGATCTCTACAACTCATGGGAATGGGTTACTTAGAGAATCTAACCTACAAAGATCTCATTATAGAGTATTGGATAGGAATATGACTATCAAGATCAATTCAATCTCTATAGATCAAAAGAGGGACAAGTGTATCTTCTTCTTGAGCTTTGAATGCTCTATGCTTATGATGAATCACAAGGAAGATCACTTGTTTGGGTTAGGAATAGAGCTCTTAATGATCTTCAACAATGGTGGCTTATATTTCCTCAAAATCACCTCTCTTGGCTAAAAAAACGAACCCCTCTCTATATACAGATTTTCTTCCAACGGTCAAAAAACGGGCAGATTCGCGCATCTTTGATTAATCGAAAAATTGGTCCGATTGATTGGAGACTACTCCGATTGATCAGAGACATGTCTGATTGATCGGAAATCTATCCAGTGAAATCTCTGGAAGATATTCCGATTGATCGGACGGACCCCTTCTGATGGATTGAAAGTCTGTCCGATTGATCGAAAATTTGTCCAGTGGATTTTCTTTGCTAAAACAAATTTCGATTGATTGGGACTTCTATCCAATCGATCGGAGTCCTATCGGAACTCCTGTCCGATTGATCAGAGTCCAATCGAAAACTGTTGTTTGAGCTGTTTTGTTTACAGCAGCTTCCACCTCTTTAATTAGTCTTACTTATCATGGTCTTCATGGAGTTCTAAGACTAATGATGATGACTAAGGGTACCTAGTTAGTCCAAGTCATCTAAGAGGTTATGGTTTTAAGTAGGTTCAAGGCAAGGCACACCAAGGCATCTCTTTTACCTGTTTCTTCATCCTTGATGTAGCTGGTTCATCTTGAGTCTTCGGTCTTCGCCTTCATTAAGCTCAACCGACACTAGACTCACTGACCTAAGCGATTGACAAACAAGGTGCACTAGTATGCCATAGAAAAGTGCACTAACACCACCCACTGGGTCGGGGCCCTCTCAAAATGAAATAACTCTGAATATCATGTGGATCACAATATAAGAAACATTGTTGGATGAACGCCCATCATTAAAAACTTCCAAGGGCCCTCCTTAATCTATTCATACCACTCATCTCATGGAGTTCTCTATGGCTGTCATATTGTATAGGTGTTGTCTACCTTGTTCGGTAGGTAAGCCTTCCCAAACTGAAGCAAATTCAAATCTTAAGAGGATCATACTAGAGAAATAAGGTTGATTGAACACTCGTCATAAAAAAAAATCCCAGCGCTCACCCTAATGAGTATACTTGGCATCCACACCATTCATTGGTGGGACCCTGTTGGGGTCCCAAAATGTAGGGTCCCTTAAAGCAAACAAAAGCCACGCAGCTCCAAAAGAATCCTACAAAATGCTTACTGGAACATGCAAAACGGAGATTTACAAAAATTCCTTACTTAGCCAATTTTGACTGAAATCTCCGGCGGGCCCCGCAAATCATCGCGATCGGAACCGCCCAAAATCGAACTCATAGCTTGATTGTGATTTATAATGAACAATGCATGTGCTTTCACCATCGAATGGGCCCCACGAACCCATCAAAATTCAAAACCCAAATGGTGGAGTTCAAAAGTTCGTCCCACGCACCCATGAATTCAAACTCCCATGCATACATAAATTCGTGTACCCACACACCCGAAAAATCAACGAAACCAGAAGACTCATTTCAGGGTGCAGGGGGTCCCACGCATCCATAAATTCAGGTGCCCACACACCCCAAAATTTGTCAAAATCAGAACACGGTTTAAAGGGTGCATTGCTTCCCACGCACCTAAAAAATGCGTCCACGCACCCATAAATTCAACAAATTCCACGAATACCATTTAGGGTGCAAGAGGTCCCACGCACCCATAAAATTAGCTAATTCTAGGAATACCATTTTTGGGTGCAGGAGGTCCCACGCACCCATAAATTCAGGGTCCCACGCACCCATAAATTCAGCAAAATCCAAAACCCATTTCAGGATGCGTTGGACCTCCGCACATCAATTTTAAGGTGCGTGGGAGGCATTTTAAGGGTGCGTGGGACGTCGCAGCTCCTGATTGGCTGAATTTCGGTATTTTCGGGTATAAATACCCCGTCTGACTATTCATTTGTACATTTTGAAAGAGAGAGAGAGCTACTACCCTCTGAGTATTTGAGATCCCCGCCGAAAACCCTCGCCGAAGACCCTTTCCGATCACTGGAAACCCCTCCCGGTCACCAGAAAACTCTTTTCCGATCGCCAACATCTTCCACCAGAAGACCACTCCGACCAAAACCGCAGGTCTGCATCGCGATTTCTCACAAGTATGGGCACGCACCCAACAATTCGGTCCCACGCACCCGAAAAATCGTCCCATGGGCCCATAAATTAAACGTAATTCGGATAAGTGGATTGGTGTCCCACACACCCAAAAATACTCCACGCGCCCATAAATTCGCGTCCCACACGCCCATTAATTCGACAAGTGCGTCGGACTCCCACGCACCCGAAAATGCCCCACACACCCCTAAATTCAACAAGAATCAAACATTTAATTTCAGGGTGCGTTGGAGCTCACGCACCCATAAATTAAGTCCCACGCACCCAAAAAATAGCCAATTGTAGAGCATGTTTATAGGTGCACCGGACATAATTTTAAGTGTTTTCAAGATCCGTTTGAGCCTATTTTGAGTATTTCGAGCATTCCGGACACAATGGAATGTTCAAATGGACGTTCCGAGATCTCTAAATGAGTAGAATTTTGCATCTTCGAAGTTCGACCCGATTTGACGCGTTGAATGAAATGACTTCTTGAAAAGACGCCGCCAGCATCCAGAACTATGCAAATATGTCATCATTTATATCTATTATAAAGATGTGATCCAATTTGGGTCGAAAGCTAGACAAATGAGACTATGGTTATCACAATAAACTATACCAAAGAGTTTCAATTCACCACAAAGCAATTGTTATGAACTACCACAACACAACAGTCGATGCCCTACCCATTCAAACGGCATCCGTCGGTTGGGCTACGCAGGTATACACAACTGTAGATTGGACTTCCGAGGTCACTTGTCCATACATGACAGGCGCGGGCCCAGAGTCGTTCTTCTCAGTCATAAACCCTGATAATCTCAGCCTGGATCTCCGGTCAAAACATGGGACATAGACATCTGACTAATACAAAGATGGTTCAGTCCATAACAAAACAAATACAAGTCTCTACGACCACAAACTCTAAGACCATAGTCCCTACTGACTAGTCTTTTGCCTTTTAATCAAGGGTCATCGATCATTCAATGTAATTAAGGGCTTGTGCCAGATCACGGCCTGGAATGTACAAGATCTTAGGATCTCTGGAATAAAATTCGCCTTGCGACATCTCTTCTCTTGTGTACTTTTGTGAATGCTTATGATTGCCTATGAATGTTTCCATTACTCAGAACCCTAGAGCAACAAAACACCACATTTCAAGAAAATGTCATTGTGATCCATTTTCTAGTTCTAACAAACTGGCAACTCTGCTGGGGAATCGAACTATACCAGAATCTCTGGATAGCTCTGAGTATAGAAGCTCTCTACGATCAATCATTCGTAGACACGAATACGTACGTAAGAGGTCTATCGTGAAGCATAATGTTTCGGTGCCCTCGGGTGCCAAACTGGAGACTCTCAACGGGAACGTTCTTCCCTTCATCTTTAAGGCAATGGACGGTAAATTAAAAGGTTTTCAAACTCACAAACTTCCACAACTACACGTATTTGTCTTCTTCTTGCTTATTACTATTAGTTTATGCACTGCGATCGATGGGTTCACGTTCCCGGCCTCATTTATGAACTGTTCTAATGATTTTCTGACGACTGCAAAATTAGCAAGATAGTAACGCAGACAAAAGAAATGGCATGCTCAATGACGAGTTCGTGCACCTTCCTTGGTGCCGGAGGCTTCAGCTTCCCCCATTTCACCACAACCACAAATCTAAGCTCAGAGTGGCAGTTGGTTGAGACTCGAAGGCAGAAGAAGGAACAGAAGAAAGCTACCATCGTAGCAACATATAGGAAGGTGAACGTTGCAAGACCTCGCCCCGTGATCAGGAAACAGTGGCAGCCAAAGAAGGGGCAGAAGATCCCTATCAATGGTCAGGTCATATCAGCCAAACCCGCAGTGCCTACAATGACGGCCGAGCAGTTTCCGCCGTTGTCAAAGGTCGATCGCACCTTGCAGAAACCTACTAGGCCTGCACATGCAAAGAGATCCAAGCCCACGACAGTCTTTGAATCGAAACAGAGACCAGCTCAAAAAGTCTCGTCAGCACAAGTGGTAATGGTCCAAGTGGCCGAAGAAGAAGAAGAAGTACCATATGAAGCAGAAGAATTACCTCCATTCCAAGATCAGATCGACAAATTGGTCGAGGCTAATCGCGAGACGAATGATCGGATGAGGGCTATTCAAGAAGCCTTGACCACCCTGATAGCGCAGAATGCCACTAGAAGTATCGCGCCGCTCACCCGTCAGTCAGTGGAGGAATCCCAAGGGGCAGCAGAAGGTCCGGCTGAGCCTGAACCGCCCGTCCAACTCAGGGTCGCACCCACAGAACGTGCACCACTTTCTACATCGCACGTGTCACGAGAAGAGTTATCCCAGACGATAGCCCACATGATGCAGCAAGAAAATAGAAAGAGAGGAGAGGTAGTTATAAATATCGGGTCCCGTACCCACCAAAGGTAGAAGAGGTGCCGTTCCCGGCCAATTTTAGATGCCCAGACTTTGAAAAGTTTGATGGCAGAGGATTGCTGAAAAAGCACATCACCCATTTCTTGATTGCATTAGGAAATTGGTCTGCGGTCCCGCAATATTGCATGCGGCTACTTGGATCAACCCTGACCGGAAAAGCCTTCCAGTGGTACATGTCATTACCGGCCGGCTCTATAAGGACATGGGAGCAAATGCAGGATACTTTCATCTTAAAATTCTTTGCCACCGAGAGGGAGATCTCATTAACAGATTTGGCATTAGTCAGGCAAAGAAATGGTGAACCAGTTGAGAAGTTTATCGACCGATGGGGAACCACAGCAGCTCAATGTCATGAGTTACCCAGTGAAGGTGAACATATGAAGATGTGCCTAAGGGCTCTAGACCCGATGATCTCGTACGGATTGTCAGGTAACACCTTCAACTCCTTTCGTGAGCTAGCAACGAAAGCGCATCTGGTGGAGAAGGCAGCATCCTGTAAACTTCAGACCCGAGAGACAGAAGAGAGAGATGGGAAAAGTAGTAGAGACCCATCAAGTCAATAAAAGCAGGGACCAAAAGGACCGAAAATAGCCCGCTGTCGATCACAAGCCAGAGACAAAAGCAATGGTTGTTTAGGACAAGGGTAAAAGACCCTATGTACCCAAACACATATCAATAGCTGAAAGAGAAAGGGCGAATGGCTCATACACATTCGATATGGCCGATCTGGTTCCGATCATGGAATAATTAATCTAGGAAGGCTTAATGCATCTACCAGAGCCCGTCCGTCCCCATGAAGTTGGACGAGTAAACGATCCCAAATATTGCAAATATCATCAATGTGTCAGCCACAAGACAGAAGATTGCTTCTCCTTGAAAGGGAGGATACAAGGGTTGATCAATCAAGGGGTCATCAGCATGAAGGTACCCGAGACAGCAAGGGAGACAGCCGGGCCAATTTCAACAATCCCAATAAAGAACGACACCAACCGACCGACTTCATTCCCTGAGCCGAAGGAACCATGGACTCTAGTCAGTAGCAAGAAAAGACTCAAGAATAGACGAAGGCTCGCTAGCAGAGGAAAGAATAGGGGGAGAGGAAGGAGAGAGATATTACAAGGGCAAAGACAACCCGCAACGAGCATGGCATATTGCGGAATGGTGTCATTCGTCGAACAAGCACCGTCCGAGGCAACCCCACAAGCAGCTGAGGGAGAGGTTAACGCGGTCATCTTACGATCAGGAAAGCAAATGCCTGACCATACCCCTCTAAGACCAGACGACCCGATGCAAGAAGACGATATCCCTGATAGGCCGCAAGAGAGATCTCACATGTAAAAGCTGAAAGAGAAGGCTAGTGAGGCCATGACTAGTCAGCCAAGCCCGAGACCAGTGGCGTATGACGTTGTGTCACACTTATGAAAGGTTCCCGCTCGTCTAAGTATATACGATGCTCTATGTCTCTCGAAAGTATACAGAGAAATGTTAATCAATGCCTTACTTGACAGTGAAGTCAGGGAGGTCATAATGATAGACATAGAAGAAGAAATGAATAATACGGACAAATTTTGGGAGGGGTATTTGCTAGTGTCACAAGTCATGCATGTTAACCGTCCTTCAACAATCACTTTCTCATAAGAGGACCACACGATCGAATTAATAAACCACAATCGCCCGTTGATGGTCACAGGAACAATCAGGGACACCGAGGTTAAAAGGTGTATGTTAGATGATGGGTCTGCCGTGAATATTATGCCATTGAAGACATAACAGAAGCTGGGTTATAGGTAATCAGCACTACGCCCGAGCGTCATGATGATTCAAGGGTTCAACCAAGACAGTCAGCGTACACTTGGATCAATCACGGTAATGTTAGAGATTGAAGAACTGATGACGAAAGTAACATGTCAAGTGATCGACGCAGTAACAACATACATCCTCCTTTTAGGAAGGCCCTGGCTCCATCAGAATCGTATTATCCCTTCGACGTATCACCAGTGCTTCAAATATAACAGAGATGGGATCCAATATAGGATAGCGGCAAATCTGAAGCCATATAGGATAGCTGAGTCATTTTTGGCCGATTCAAAATATTACAATCCGTCCGATAGCAGTAAAACCGGCAAAAAGCCCGATGCAATGAAGAAAGGGCAAGGGGCAAAACCTCGAGTCAAGAAGTTCGTGCAGAAAAGTAAACCTCAACCCATCACTTAGGGAAGATCTCAATATCAGTTGAAAAATCAACCTCAGCCGATCACGAAGAAATTCTATGTGGTACCACAACATCTGCGTCAGCCAGGGTAGTTTGTGTTAAAAATGATTTCAGATCAACACATGAGTGTACTCAAGTCCACCTTCAATATGCCGATACCCAAGATAGGAAGAACCAAGCCATTTCCGAAAGCTCCAAGCCAATTCATCGTGCCGTCAAGAGATATCACCCAGAACGATTTCAAGTTTCACTCGAGGCCAAGTCAACCAGTACCATCAAAAGAGAGAGAAGAGGGAAGAGGATCCGTCCAACCTCGACCGATAAAAGAGAAGAGATATAGCAAGACCAGCCGGAAGATTATGAGGAATATGGGATTCTTCGGTCAAGGCTCAAACACAAAGAAGAGATTGTTAGCTCCATTTGAAGAACCTAAGCACGTATACAGAAACAGAGAAGGTCTAGGAGCCAAGGCAAGCGTAAACATGGTGACCATTGGCCCGATAGAAGAAATTCAGTTGCAAGATTCTATCGATATTATCTAGCCAAGTGTCGCGCCCGTGCAATTAGAAGACGATGGGCAACCAACGGTTGATGAACTCGAAGAGGTGAATTTGGGCTCCCCCGAAGAACCCAGAAACACATATTTGAGCAGAAATGTTTTGAAAAATGAAAGGGAGAAATACATACAGTTGTTGAAGGAGAATAAGGACATCTTCGCTTGGACATATTCAGAAATGCCCGGGCTCAGTCCGACAAACGCCATGCACAGGCTAAGCATCATGAAGGAAAAGAAACCAATGAAGCAACCTCAATGGCGATTTCACCCTGATATTATACCTAAGATCGAAGAAGAAATCAATAAACCAATTCAGGCCAGATTCGTTCGAGAGGTGAAGTACCCCCGATGGATCTCAAACATTGTGCCAGTCAAGAAGAAGAGTGGACAGATCCGAGTTTGCGTTGAGTTCCGAAATCTTAATGAAGCCTACCCTAAAGATGATTTTCCTTTGCCAATTTTTAGAATTATTGATTGACAGCACAACAGGATATGCAGTAATGTCCTTCATGGATGGGTATTCGGGATATAATCAAATTCGCATGGCCCCAGAAGATAAAGAAGCTACGACCTTCCGCACAACTCTCGGCATCTACTGCTACCGCGTGACCTTCGGGTTGAAGAATGCAGGGGCAACATACCAGCGTGCAATACACGTTATATTCCAAGATATGATGCACAAACACGTTGAATGCTATGTAGATGATTTGGTCGTGAGGTCAGCCGATCATGAACAGCACAGGGAACATCTGAGACAAGTATTCCAGCGACTGCGCAAGAAGAGTCTCCGTATGAATCCGCTGAAATGCGCGTTTGGGGTCGCATCCGGCAAATTATTGGGTTTTTCTGTCAGGCATAGGGGCATAGAGATCAACCCCGCCAAGATTAAGGCCATCAGAGAAATGCCACCACCGAAAAATCTAAAACAGTTGAAGAGTTTTCAGGGCCGCGTGGTATATCTGAGAAGATTCATTTTGAACCTGGCTGGTCGTTGTCAGCCATTTTCCCGCCTTAACAAGAAGGATGTTAAATTTGAATGGGATGACGCCTGCCAAAAAGCTTTCGATTCACTAAAAGAAATGCTCAAGAATTCTCCAGTCCTTGCCGCTCCAATCAAGGGAAAGCCGCTGATTCTGTACATCGCAGTGGGTGATAACTCACTGGGGGCACTCCTGCCACAAAAGAACGAAGAAGAGAAGGAGAATGCTCTATATTACTTGAGCCACACTCTGGTGGGGGTAGAATTCAACTATTCAGCAATCGAGAAGATATGTCTTGCTCTCATTTTCACCGTGAAGAAACTTAGGCATTACTGCCTCTCGCACCAAATAACGTTGATATCCAAGGCGGACCCGATCAAATTCCTTATGAACCAACCTATTGGGCGCTTAGTAAAGTGGGCCCTTCTCCTCTCTGAATTTGACATTACGTACGTCCCGGCCCAAGCTATTAAAGGACAGGCAATTGCAGATTTTCTCCCTGCACATCCGGTCCCGAGCAGCGAAGAAATGGAATGTGATCTCCCAGATGATCGGGTTATGATGGTCGGAGAACCACGAATCTGGCGGATGTACTTTGACGGAGCCTCCAGGTCAACAGGGGCAAGAGCAGGGGTTATATTTATTAGCCCACAAGGAGATTTGTTGCCCTACTCATTTACGATTGTGCCAGCTTGTACTAACAACGAAGCAAAATATCAAGCCCTTATCATCAGACTACAGCTCGCATTAGAGATGCGAATCAAGGCGATACAGATCTATGGTGACTCCAGGCTAGTCATCGGACAGTTGACGACAGAATATGAGGTCCGCAAACCTGAGCAGTCACCTTTCTGCCACCAAGCGTAATCACTGTTCGACCAGTTCCGTAACAGCAACATTTCACATATACCGAGGCAGGAGAATGTACAGGCTGATGTGTTGGCAAGCCTAGCCACTGCTTTGGCTAATCCCGGGGGCAGCCCACTTCAAGTGACAATAGAAGAAAGAAGGATCCTACCGACAGTTGTACTGCGTGGTGGTGAATTAGGCGCGAACCCCATCTGTTGCTTTGAAATCACAGAAGAAAATGACTAGAAAAGACCAATCATCGACTACTTGAAATATGGATTCTTACCAGAAGAGCCCAAGATGCGCACGCAGGTTAGGAGGCGCGCTGGTTCATTCATAATGTAGAATGACGTCCTTTACAAGCGCTCGTATGAGGGAGTGTTGTTACGCTGCTTGGACCAAGATGAAGCGTACGCCACATTGAAGGAAACTCACGGAGGAGAGTGCGGTGCCCACCAAGGAGGCAAGAATTTACATCACCATGTCAGACACATGGGGTATTATTGGCCCACAATGACTAAAGATGTGATAGAATATGTTAAGAAGTGCCATCAATGCCAGATCCATGCAAATATAATACACTCACCAGCGAAAGAGCTGTATCAATCAGTGATATCTTGGTCGTTTGCCGCCTAGGGCATGGACGTGATCGGACTGATTAGACCGCCATCCTCTCAGGGGCATCATACATTCTTCCTGGAACCGATTATTTCTCCAAATGGGCTGAAGTAATTGCCCTGAGAAATGTGAAAGCCAGACACATCGAAAGTTTCATTCGTCACGCCATATTATATCGACATGGTGTTCCCGAAACAATCACCACCAACAACGGAACACCTTTAAAAATGCTACTATCGATAAGCTGTGTGCAAAGTTCAAGATTAAGCATTGCTATTCATCGCCTTATTATCCTCCTGCAAATGGGTTGGCCGAGGCATTCAATAAGGCTATCGTGAAGATTCTGAAAAAGACAGTGGCCGAGAATAAGAAGGACTGGGACAGACGATTACCCGAAGCATTATGGGCATACAGGACCACACACCATACAGCCACTCGAGTTACACTCTACTCGCTGGTGTATGGTACGGAAGCTGTATGTTAGTGCACAAATCAGTGCATCGTTTTGTCAATTCCATGACTATGTAAGTCAGTCAAGTCTCGTGAGCCCCAATGAAGATTGAAGATTCAAGACTTGAAGACCAAAGCAGCTTTCCGCACTCAAATTCAAGCCAGATCAAGCTCGGAAGGTAAGTTGCATATAGACAGCCTATAGGATCCCAAAACATCCAAGTCCATGGCATTCGAATTGCATTTTATGTTTGCCAATTGATCCACGGGCTTAAGGTCAAGATGATCAGTCTTGGACCTCCATTATGTAGGTGCCAATCAGTTGAAAAAGATAGGAAATCCATCTCTTTGTGCACCATTAAAATCGAGGGAGTTCACCCCATTTCAGGCCAGGAAATGAGCCTGACGACCGGTCGGACGACCGGTCGGTTAAAGAAGAATTCAGTCGGAAAGCTTTGAAAGGAAAACAATTTTGTTTCTCTGGCTGAGGACCGGTCGCTGGACGAAAAACGTCCAACGACCAAATGGGAGAATCGTTTTAAAAGGGAGACCGGTCGCTGACTACCCACGACCGATCGTTGACCTCCCACGACCGGTCATACGACAGGTCGCAAATGGGCCAAAAACTGTCCAGAGACCAGGGTTTTCTGTTCAAAAGGAAGACTGGTCTCAAGACCGGTCGTAGGCACAGTCAAGACCGGTCGTTGGGCTGTTTAGACAGGTCGCACGTGACCATTTTCTATCCGTTGGAGCCCGATTCTTGGAGCCTATAAAGGCATATTTCGAGGGCTTTGAGCATAGAACTTGCACACCCATTTAGAGCATTAAGAGAGGCTATTAAGGCTTTCATCTAATCTCTTTTGCTCATTATAGACTTGAGTTCATCCTTCAAACCTAGCCATTAATGGCACTACATTGAGTATTCAAAGCTCGGTTTGAACAATTGTAAGACCCGTACCCCGAATTGCCCTCCGTACGTTTAGTTTCTGGTACCGGTACGTCCTAGATAGACCAAATTAGCGAGCCTTGATCGTGACCCTATTTTAGTACCGCATCGACCTAAGACTTGTAACCTTGCGACCGCGCGGGCGCCACGATTCCAACGCCACGCGGCACGCCCCATTGCGATACCCGGTGTGTAAGATGCGTACTTTTGCGCAGTTCGAGATGGGCCGCGCAATGCGCGTGTGGCGTGGGTCCCACTTGCACGAATCCCAACAACATGGCAAATCAATCACCATCACCCTCACCCATACCCCTATCATTACCCTAGCCTACACACACCATACTTATCCCATTCCTCTCTCACCAAAGTCAACTCCAACCCATTCCTCCCATGTCCTCTCCCATCATCATCATTATCACCTCATGTACCCCCCCTCTCTCCCATACAAGAGCCATACGTAGGGGGGGTGGCCTTCTCATATTCCAAGATTTGAGAGAGAGAGAGAGAGAGAGAGCAAAAGAGAGAGAGAGAGAGAGAAGAAAGAGATTTGAGAGATTGAGTGAGTTTAGAGAGAGATTTAAAGGAGGAGATCAAGCTTGGAGGACCCCAATCATCATCCGGACCGTCCGATCGGCAATCCAACCGTCCAACCATCATTGTGAGTGCAAACTTCCCCCCTCTTCTCTTTTACCTTTCATTTTATTTCCTTGGGCCCACCTTGTGATGGGCAATGAGATGGATGGGCTGGATCATCCATGAATGGGCCCCACATACCTGTAATAATAATAATAATAATAATAAAATAAATAAATAGAAAAGGGAATAAGGGAACGGCCGCTGGACAGTCAGCGTCCAGAGGACGCTGCTGCCCAGCAGCACATAGGCGTAGCCCCTTTGGGCGTTGACCGTGGGTCCCCACTCGTGGGACCCACCTTGATGCATGTAGTTGATCCACGCCGTTCGTCTGTTTCTCCAACCCATTTTATGTCTGGACACCAAGAATAAAGTAGATCCAGATCTCGGGTGGACCACACCATCGAAAACAGTGGAGAACACAATGTCCACTATTGAAACTACCATGGCCCACCGTGATGTTTGTAGACGGAATCACCTGCCCAATATTGGGCTTATTAGGTCCCCAACGAGCTGGGAAACCTGATGAATGGATTGGATCTTCCCTAAGTGGGCCCCACCTGAAATAACTAAGAGAAAAGAAAAAGGAAAAAAATATAAAAAAAAAATAAAATAACGTCCAGACGTTGGACGTTCACAGCGTCTGGGACGCTGGAACCGTCCAGCGTCAGGACGGCTGGAATGGGGTCCCCACTCGTGGGACCCACGTTGATGTTTTTGTTGTATCCACACCGTCTATTGGTTTTCCCAGATCATTTTAGGGCCGGAGCCCAAGGATGAACCCGATCCAAATTTTAAACGGACCGCACCACTTGAAACAGTGGAAATAATGATGTCTACTATTGTAAAATCTTTGGCCCACCTTAATGTTTCTAGAGCGAATCACATACTCAATATTGGGCTCATTGGGTCCACCATGAGATGGCCCAGCTGATAGACGGAGTAGATCACTCTTATGTGGGCCCCACTCGATCAAAACCTCACAAAAAGAAAAAAAAAACAGAAAGAGAGATTGGAAAGGAGGGGCGTCCGGACGCTGGGCGTACCAGCGACCACGGACGCTGGCTCGTGAGGCCAGCTAGTGGCCCACTCGTGGGTCCCACCATGATGCATGTACTGTATCCACACCATCCATCTATTTGGGGAGATAATTTTAGGGTATGATCCCAAGAATGAGTCAGATCCAAGTCTCAAGGGGGCCCCACCACAGAAAACAGTAGGGACAGTGACCCTACCGTTGAAACCTTCCTATGGCCCACCATGATGTTTATTTGAGATCCAACCTGTTCATAAGTTCACACATGCATGTAAGAAGGGAAAACAAAAATATCAGCTTGATCGAAAGCTTCTGTGGGCCCCGCTTGATAAAAAAATAAGATAATAAAAAAAAAAAAAGAAGGGGGCGCTGGCCGTGGGCTGGCTGGGCTGCCCAGCCGGTGGCCCACTCATGGGACCCACCTAGAATGTATGTGCTTTATCAATTCCGTCTATATGTCTTTCCAGCTCATTTTAGTGGCTGAGCCCAAAGTCTAAGCATATCTAAATGTCAAGTGGGCCATGCCACAGGAAACAGTGGGAATAATGATTTCCACCGTTGAGACCTTCCCAGGCCCTACAGTGATGTTTGTTTGTCATTCAACCTGTTCATTAGATCACATGGATATGGATATAAGAGAAAACCAAAAATATCAGTTTGATTCAAAACTCTGGGGACCATTTGGGTGCCCAAGCATGCTCTCTATCGCAAACCTCTCCAATAGGTGTGGGACTATTCGAGGACAGGAATCTATCATCCTGACTTACACTATATGGTAGGCATAACTTAGCATACCTTGTAGCCCTTGGTGCGAGATTCCCTGGCTAGCGACATCCCGCACTATGACTCGATCATTCATATGTGTCCCCTCATCTTAATCATATCTCAAATAAGTTGGACTAGATTGATTTATAGCCATCGTGATAGATGGACTACTTGTTGGTACTCATACTGTATACTTGACTCATGCATCATGAATGCTTGGCTCATCTGATTGTCTTGTATCAACCGGCCATATCGGTCGTGATTGTCGTGCAGTTCATTACCAGCTGACGGTGACATTGTGTTTGAGACCTTATAGTTTTATGGTGCTCTTTGGAGACTTGCACGGGCATGTTGTCCCACGTTTGTATGCATGGTTGCATTTCGCACCGTCTGCTTGTGCCGCATATAGCATGGTTACTACGTTGCAACCACAGCTCCATCGTGGTTTGCAGAACACCGGAAATATGTGATCTTTAAACTGGATGCCAAAGATGTCCCTGGGTGAAAGTCCCTGATCCCGTTGGTACCAAGGTGGGTGCTCCATTCAAGGACCGGGTGGTTGAATCATACACCAGTATGCCGAATACCAAATGGCGGTGTTTTCCACTGCACGTGGTCAGTTTGGAAGGAGGTCTGACCTAACCTGCCGGAAGAGTGTTGGCAAAGTGGGTTGAGTTTGACCAGCTGTGAGTAGGTCCGCTATTGCACCAGATATGCTTTGGTATTCTACTGGTGAGTAGTGAGGTCTGTGAGACCCCGGTGATGTTCCACTTCAGAAATGGTATTGGTATCACTGTATGGTGTTGGGCGGTCCTGACGTGGGCGGGTGTGATGTGGGCGGGGCTGTAAGCCTGGGCGAGCTACCACACTGGGCGAGCTACCAGTTCCAAGTCCTGCATTGCTTACGTGATTGCGTTATGACTGTTCATATCTGGACCACTGTACTAAGAGGTGCGTTATGACTGTTCATATCTGGACCACTGTACTAAGAGGTGGTGATTTGCATACATGCATTGGATCATTGTATGTGACATTAGGCCCTGTAGGCCATTGCATAGTATGAGTATATAGCCTTGGTAGGCTGGTTACCTGTATTGCACGCTTGCATAGCCATGGTAGGCTAGTTATATGTATTGCATGCTTGCATAGCCGTGGTAGACTAGTTATTCATATCACATGATCGAGTAGCCTAATTAGGCGAATTCTTGGTTTAAAGTTCTCATCATGCTTTACTGCTTACTCTGATATTTATCATGCTTGTCATACGCATTGCGCACGCACACACGCACTCACAAAGCTTCATTCGAAGCTTATGCGCGTTTGTTACGCTGCAGGTTATACCAGAGTGTATTAGCAGCGTTGAGTTGGAGTTGGGAGTGCAGTAGTAGGAGGTGCCGGATTGTGCACAGTTTTTATATTTACGCATTGTGTATTTACTTTTCAGTACTGTATTTAAATGATATGATTTAGTGGAAATATTGTGTTTGTCTTTGATGGTACTCATATGGTGATGCTCATGTTTAAAAAAAAATCAGACCCTAAAATCCTCCTTGTAGTATCCCAGGATCGGAACCTGACGTGTAGGGTTAGGATCCGAGATCGGGGTACTACGGAGGCTGCCACCTCTGAATTCGGGTTACAGCAAATGGGCGTTGAGAACCGAATTTGGGGCGTGACAACAATGAACTCAAGCATGGCATTCATGGCTGTCCCTATCACTCAATCTTCATCTTGAAGTCATCTATAGCCATTGAATGATCCAATTAATGGTTCCTTCATTATCCATTGCATTGTAATAGGCATATGGAGCATCAATACCTTCTCCCACCTACTCGGCACTAGTCCAGGAACATCATATGCATTGGTAGCTGATCGTGGGAGCTTGGAGAGGAGCTAAGGCATTCATAGAAGCTGAAGCTACTCATCAAAGGCGCTGAATCGGGGCTCAATCGTCTAGGTATGTCTAGTTTTTGAGAGTCCATTTATTGAATCTCTATTCCCTGGATTGGGAAACTCTGGCGGGAGTGTACGTGACCATCCTTGGATTAGGATTGGTGAGAGTTTAAGATCCAAACTCGTCAAATCCCTGGATTGGGCCATCGGCGGATGGTAAACGCGGTCCTAGATCAAAGGATGTCAAGGTTGATGGTTAACCTGATTTAAAACCATGACTATAGTGAAATCCGGTGGTGTCATAGGTTGAGATCGTGAACCGGGAGTGGAGTAGGGAAACCGAACCACTATACACCGTGTGCAATGTGGTGAATGTATTTTGTCTATTTTGTTCCTTGTTGATCAATCTTATAAGTTCTTAACTGTATGCCCATCTTATGTTTGACAAAATGCTCATATGCCATCTTTGAATGATTGACACAAGCATGCATATGAACTGTTTGACTAAATGCTTCTCTTAGAAGAGTTGTCAAATTGAGTTGGATCTTGGGTGATCAATTGCTATCATTTACATGTGCTTAATCGGTATATTATAGTATAAATGCAATTGAGCTTTTGAATTTGCAAGAAAAATTAAAAAGTCCTATTCACCCCCCCTCTAGGACATAAGCATACCTTCAAGCTTATCTCACTAGCGGTAAAACCGCAATTTCAATTGGTATCAGAGTGGGTTCCTCTTTAAGGGCTTAATTGCCTAGAGGTAGATCCTAAGTAAGCTTGTAAATATGTCCAACTCCGAGGCAAGTTTGATTTCTAGTCCTCCACACTTTGATAGATCTGATTATACATATTAGAAGGATAGAATGAGCATATTTTTAATGTCACTAGATCCAGCTATATGTGACATAATTGAGAAAGGTTGGTCGTTCCCTACTGTTCAAACTAAAAGTAAGGGTATGACCACTTCCACTCCAAAAGATGAATCAAAATGGAGTAAAGAAGAAAGGGTCAATTCTATGAGCAATCTTGAAGCCCTTGATGTAATCCGTTGTGCCCTCTTCCAAGAGGAACAAAATAGAATATTTACTTGCGAATCCGCTAAGCAAGCTTGGGAGAAGTTGGAATCCATTTATGAACATTCTTGCACAACTGATTCATCCATGCCCATCCCTTCTACTGAAAGAGTTGTACGTATCAATTTAAGGGAGAATATGAGCAATGATGAGACATCCTCTAGTAGTGAAGAGGAAGATAATGATGAGGATGACCAATTACAAGATGTCTATAATGAGCTCTATTGTGAAAATTTAAAAGTTATGAAAGAGCTCAATAAAGAAAAGATTGAAAGGCAAAAGTTGGAAATTGACCATGTCTCTCTAACTAAAGAAAAGGAAAATGTTCAAAATGAATTGAGAGAGGTAGTAAAAAGAATTGAAGAGCTCGAGCTTGAACTTAAAACAGTTAAATATGAAAAACAAGCTCTAAAACTTGAGGTCAACCAACTTAAGACCTATACCAATGAGAACAAAGACCAAGAGACCCAAAAGGCGCAAATAAGTAAATCTTGTATTATAGGTAAAGATTTGGGAGAAAAATGGGGTTACAAATATGTCAAGAAAACCCCTTCTCTGGTAGTTGTGGAGGTTGAGTCTTCTTCACTTGATAGCAAACCTAAGTCGGCTCTCTCATGCCACTTTTGTGGAGAGGCGGGACACTTTAAATTTGAATGCCCAATTGCAAAACGACCGCCATGCACCTCAGTCCGACCTCAAATAGTTAAATCAATTGTGACTGAAAGACTGACTCAAGAAAAGAAGAGCCAACATGGGAAGGCTCCAAAATTTGTGAAGAACTCAACCAAAGTTGAGAATGAAGAAAAATCTCACAAGGTTGGCAAGAAAAGGAAAGTTTCATCCCCTTCTAAAAGATATGATTATGTGGGGGAGATGCTAAAGCAAGTTGCCCATTTGAACCAGAAAATTCATAATATGGCTAAGGGCAAACAACAAAGGGTTTTTGGGAATCATATTGGCAATTCATATACCCAAAACCAATATTATGCGTCAACCAAGATGAGACGGCTAGTTGACATCTTTAGACCTTTGGATTTTAGGAAATCCATGGGTGGCTTTGTGTGCTAGTCAAGTAGTTAGTCCATATGTGCATATTGGTAAATTTGAGGACTATGCCTCATTCTCTTTTGATTAGTCAAACTCCTGTGTATCATGCTCAGATCATTTTGAGTTGAACTAATTACTTTTGGATTAGCTTGGATTGATTGTGTGCTTTGTTAATCCCTATTGTGGTCAATTTTGCTCAATAGTTAAAATTCATTTGTGACCATATACATGTTGCATGCTTCATGTGTAGTATGTGACATTCTCGGCTAAGTTTGTGTATCTTGAATTGATTGAATATCATTAAAGCTTAATTGTTTAATCTTGCCGAGAAAAGTCTGTTAATTGTGCTTTATAAGTAAACTTGAGGAAATCTAGCCTCTTTAAACATTTTCTATCTATCGAACTTATCCTTGTATGCATAATTAGCATAACTAATCTTGATTTCTTTAGTTAACCATCTCATATGTAATTATTTGTCTATCTTTATGTCTGAGATGATGTGGTTTGATGAATTTATTGTGGCATGTGTAATTATATGAAAATTCTTCAATTAAACATCTTTGCCACATTTAGATGGTTATGGTCATGCTTCCTCCTCATGCTATATTATAACATATTGGGAGTAATCTGGTAGAAAAATGGGATAACTAGACTCTAAATCTCGTGGTGATAAAGAGCGAGATATCATGCAAACCTTGATAATCTCCAACACCCTTCTCTCCCTACATCTATACATTTAGGAGAAAGCTCTTAACCATAACACCTTGAGTTTTAAAGAAACATACTCCAATTATGAAGGCAGAGATTATTGCCAAGAGGGTCATGAATAGCAAGTAATCTCATAGCCTTATGCAAGCCCCATGAACTTGATCAATCTGTAATATCATAGAAATTCATTGGTGGCTGTGCATTGGGGATTGGCTAACAAATTATCTGTTTTGCAGGTTGTTAGCCTTTAGATAAATGTGGTTTATCATTTTATAGTAAAATCTGAGGTTCTTAGCCTTATCATTTATGAGCATAAATAGGTATATCTGGATATAAGATCCATCATCACAGTTTGCTTAAAATTTGTTCATTTTTTGCATCAAAATTTCGTAAAATTATATGGCCAAACCTATGCTTTTGATATGATCTGATGATGGACCGTTTGTCATCCTAAATTGCATAATTTCATAATAAACAAACCCATTTTTAAGAATTAAAATTAAATCCAGCTGTGCAGATTTTCAAATACACACACACACACACACACACACACACACACACACACACACACACACACACACACACAGAATTTTGCAGTTTAGGGCCCACGACCGGTCGGGCGACCGGTTTGGTGACCGGTCCTGGACGGTACAGCGGGCCCGGGTTGGGTGTTTTATAGGGCAAAAGGGCTGCCCCAAATTAGTTCTATTCCAATTCCTTCTCCTCCTCTTTCATCCTAGAGGTCTCACCTGCCCTCCTCAAGCTTCCCTAGGTCTCCAATCGAAGATTAAAGCCCTCCTACGCGGTACATTGTCTTCCAATCATCATCTTCTTAATTGGTAAGGGTTTTAGTCTTGTTCTTCCTTGTTGTATCCTTCTCTTTTGATTCCTAGGGCACATTTGTGTGGATTGTTCGGCTCCACTATGTCTTCTCGTGGGAGGAAAGATGCATCCCCTCCTCGGCGTGAACGCCGCTCGAAAATCCAACATGATGAGGGGCCCCCACAACCCACCCCCAAGAAGACGGTTTCCAAAGGAAAAGGGGTTGCTTCATCGTCTATATCTCCTTCCAAACCCCTTCCTACTGCATCAGACACATCACATCTTGCCAATTGGCACAATTTCAAAAATCGTGATGTGCTTTGTGAAAAATCAGCCAAACTTGTGGACTTGGAACCTTATCAGGTGGTCCAGCTTTTAGATGCAATAGGTTGGGAGCCTGTTCTCCATATGGGGGGTCCTGTTCAGAAAGAAGTAGTCAGAAAATTCTATTCCTGTTGTCGCATCATTCCTAATGACTCTTCTTCTTTCGAAGTCCATTTCGCTGACAGGATTTTGACATTCGGTCTTCCTGCCATAGCTGAGGCTACTAGAGTGTCTATTGTTGATGAGGATGAGCTTTCTGATGATGAGACCGAACCCGCCTCTCGAGACACCATGACTAGAGCCTTATGCAATGGAGCGTGCCCTAGATGGGTTAACAACAATGCCCTTCGTGCCTCGTCAATGTCTTGGGATTATCGTCTTATTCACAACATATTCTTCAAGAACGTATTCTCGAGGAAGAGCAACAAGGCCGACCTTCCCGAAGACATGGTCATTATTCTATATAATGTCAGTCAAGGCCGTAGAATGTGTCTTCCCTCGCGTATTATGAAAGCCATTCGGTCCGCCATCTTGGTGTCTGATGGTCTGTCGGCGGGTCTTCCTTTTGGGCATCTCATCTGTAGGTTAGCCAAAGCAGTAGGACTTGTTGATCCCTCAGATGTGATCGTAAAACCTCCCATTCTAAATTGCTCTATTATAACCAAAATGAGGAAGACAAGAGGATCTCCAGCGTCGACTTCAGGCAGCTCAGCTGCAGCGTGAGGCCCCTCCAGGTTCCTCTGAGCCATCACAGCCTGGAGCAGCAGCGACATCATCCGATCCCTCCATTGATCCTCGTTTCACTCCTGGACGCTTTAGTACGCCCCCACGGGCGTTCTCCCGACGTAGCTCCCCTGCAGCTGACTCTTCAGCATATACTGTTGAGCTACACCAGCTTCAGGACCATCTTACACAGATTGAGCAGAGGATGGATCGGACCGAGTCTCAGCTGTTTCAGGGACAGGCCACTCTACTTGTGCAGCATGAGGCTATTATGGCTCACCTTGACCAGATTGATAGGCACTTGGAGGCTTGGGAGCGAGCTGCTCATGGCGATGCACCGCCACCAGATCTAGGCAACGGGACTGATTTCTAGCATCATTGTATCATGTGTCTTGGTCAGGAGTATCTTTTTGGGTGACCAAGACACTTGTCGCTCGTCATGTTTTGTATTTATACATTTTAGATGACTTTAGACCCTTGGATGATTGCGCTTTATAGTTATATCTATTGATGTCATCACTTGTTTGGATCTTCTTTTTTTTTAGCTTTATTAATTCATCTTTTGAAGATATTAGTATTCTCTATGCTTTGTAATGCTATATTTATGAGTCTATTACTTCTTCTTGGTATATTGATAGGGAGAGGTTGGATGGTTTGGGCATTAAGCCCTTATGGCTCACAGTTCTGTTTAATATAGCTTAAATGTGTTTCATTGCTCTTGATATGCATGCCAGTTGGGGTGGTTGGTTGATTGGGCGAAAGGCCCTCTTATGCGTAATGATTATTATATATCAGGTTTCTATGTATTGCTTCTATTCTCCCATATGTTTCATAATCTATCTCTCCTAATTCATAGCTTAGCTTCACTGCTCTTATAGGCAAATCTTTTTTAAGCTAACCCTTGTTAATGACTGACAATAAGGGGGAGAACTATATCCCACCAAGAAGCCAATTTATTTTGTAGGCCTTCTTAGGTGCAGATGTTGAGGGGGAGAAATTGAAGATGTTTCGTGTCAGTACATGTCACTCTGTAAAGTTTTTATTATAAATTATGTTCTGACATGCAATTGGGTGTAAGTGTTTTTTTCTGTTTTGGTATGTTCATGATACGGAGTAAAAAGGGGAATCCTTGTTGCCTCATGTTGAACTATAAGTAAAATGATTAGTTGAGGTCAACAATAACTAGGGTAGGAACTATTGTCATATCCCCTACCAAACATTGCTCTCCTACTTGGAATGAACCTAAGGGAGAAAAATCTAAGATAAATGAATTCCCACCCAACAAGCATGTTGGGTCCTATTTATCATACCCAAGGGGGTTGTGATCTAGGTTAGGTGACCTTAGGAGACCATATTGAGCTCACATACATGTCTGAGGATCAAGCCTCATTTTGAGCAAATTGATGAACTTGAGGAATTTAGCCTCTTTGGATCTATAGGAAAATCTGAGGATTTCAGCCTCATGTTTGTACTCATGGGCAAATCAGAGGATTCAAGCCTCATTAGCCCAAATTCCGTAGTTTAGCTTTGCTTTAATCTAAATATTTTCTTGCTAGACTATCATCCGGCTTAGATTAGCTAATCATCTTGAGTTTTATGCTTCATTGTATGCTAATCTTTGCTTAGTATTGGTCTTGATATACCAATAGGGGAGGATGGTTGATTGGGCTATAAGCCCTTTATGCTTTCAATGCAAATGTATATCCTTGACCAATTTTGCATGATTAACCTTGTCTAGATAGTTACATTTTCTGGTTAATCATGTACCTTAGCATGCTCCATGGTTTTATGAGTCATGCACCCTATACTCTCCTTGTTAGCATGTGCTTATAGTTATAACTGCGACATACTATCTTCTCTTACCTTAGCCTTATTGATATATCATTAAGGGGGAGAGAATAGTTTGTCAATTGCTAACAAAAAGGGGGAGAAAGATCAAGTCCCACCAAAACTAGTTTGCTATGTTTTGTGATGCAGGGATTGACAAGTTGTGGGGGAGCAAACTGAAGAGGAGCAGCTTAGGCTAGGCATGTCAAGAGTTCTATATTTAATGCTTTATCAATGTAATATCTTGAACATGTATCTTGTTTTGGTAGGTTAGGTTTTGTCACGTAATTGACAAAGGGGGAGATTGTTAGTGCACAAATCAGTGCATCGTTTTGTCAATTCCGTGACTATGTAAGTCAGTCAAGTCTCGTGAGCCCTGATGAAGATTGAAGACTCAAGACTTGAAGACCAAAGCAGCTTTCCGCACTCAAATTCAAGCCAGATCAAGCTCGGAAGGTAAGTTGCATATAGACAGCCTATAGGATCCCAAAACATCCAAGTCCATGGCATTCGAATCGCATTTTATGTTTGCCAATTGATCCACGGGCTTAAGGTCAAGATGATCAGTCTTAGACCTCCATTATGTAGGTGTCAATCAGTTGAAAAAGATAGGAAATCCATCTCTTTGTGCACCATTAAAATCAAGGGAGTTCACCCCATTTTAGGCTAGGAAATGAGCCTGACGACCGGTCGGTTGAAGCAGAATTCAGTCAGAAAGCTTTTGAAAGGAAAAAAGATTTGTTTCTCTGGCTGAGGACCAGTCTGAGGACCGGTCGCTGGTCTCCTAGGACCGGTCGCATGACCGGTCGTATTTGGACGAAAAATGTCCAGCGACCAAATGGGAGAATCGTTTTAAAAGGGAGACCGGTCGCTGACTACCCAAGACCGGTCATACGACCGGTCGCAAATGGGCCAAAAACTGTCCAGAGACTAAGGTTTTCTGTTCAAAAGGAAGACCGGTCGTAGGCACAGTCAAGACCGGTCGTTGGGCTGTTTAGACAGGTCGCACGTGACCGTTTTCTATCCGTTGGAGCCCGATTCTTGGAGCCTATAAAGGCATATTTCGAGGGCTTTGAGGGTAGAACTTGCATACCCATTTAGAGCATTAAGAGAGGCTATTAAGGCTTTTATCTAATCTCTTTTGCTCATTATAGACTTGAGTTCATCCTTCAAACCTAGCCATTAATGGCACTACATTGAGTATTCAAAGCTCGGTTTGAACAATGAACTCAAGCATGGCATTCATGGCTGTCCCTATCATTCAATCTTCATCTTGAAGTCATTTATAGCCATTGAATGATCCAATTGATGGTTCCTTCATTATCCATTGCATTGTAATAGGCATATGGAACATCAATACCTTCTCCCACCTACCCGGCACTAGTCGAGGAACATCATATGCATTGGTAGCTGATCGTGGGAGCTTGGAGAGGAGCTAAGGCATTCGTGGAAGCTGAAACTACTCATCAAAGGCGCTGAATTGGGGCTCAATCGTCTAGGTATGTCTAGTTTTTTAGAGTCCATTTATTGAATCTCTATTCCCTGGATTGGGAAACTCTGGCGGGAGTGTACGTGACCATCCTTGGATTAGGATTGGTGAGAGTTTGAGATCCAAACTCGTCAGGTCCCTGGATTGGGCCAGCGGCGGATGGTAAACACGGTCCTAAATCAAAGGATGTCAAGGTTGATGGTTAACCTGATTTAAAACCACGACTATAGTGAAATCCAGTCGTCTCATAGGTTGAGATCGTGAACCGGGAGTGGCGTAGGGAAACCGAACCACTATACATCGTGTGCAATGTGGTGAATGTATTTTGTCTATTTTGTTCCTTGTTGATCAATCTTATAAGTGCTTAACTGTATGCCCATCTTATGTTTGACAAAATGCTCATATGCCATCTTTGAATGATTGACACAAGCATGCATATGAACTGTTTGCCTAAATGCTTCTCTTAGAAGAGTTGTCAAATTGAGTTGGATCTTGGGTGATCAATTGCTATCATTTACATGTGCTTAATCGGTATATTATAGTATAAATGCAATTGAGCTTTTGAATTTGCAAGAAAAATTAAAAAGTCCTATTCACCCCCCCTTTAGGACATAAGCATACCTTCAAGCTTATCTCACTAGCGGTAAAACCTGCAATTTCACTGTAATCCCGATGGAGATACAGGTTGAGTCACTACGGGTCGCACTCCGACACTCCTTGACGACCGAGCACAATGCCAAGATCAGAATGGCCAAGCTTGATGATCTACATGAAAAGAGGCTCGCCGCTTAGCAAAGGCTCAAAATGTATCAGAAAAAAATCTCAGCCTCATACGATAAACGAGTCCGCAGTAGGTCATTGAAAAGGGACGACCTGGTGCTAATGATGAAACGTCCGGCACTAGCTCAAGGCCCCAAAAGTAAATTCGACCCGAAGTGGGATCCAGTGTGTGTCGTCGATGAAAAATATTCCAATGGAGCCTATCGGGTAATAGATTGCAAAGGACAGGGCATCAGTTCACTGGTGAACGGTCGATTCTTGAAAAGATATTATCCTTAACACAAGCTTATCATTGTAATTTGTAAACACCCCATTAGAGGGAAAGTATAACGAAGCGAATACCAAAAGAAATGATACCACACAATAGTTAAATCAAAGTACTAATCATCTGTTTTTGTGCCTCCGCAGGTATCAGAAAGTCGTTAAGACTCAGGACATGTCACAGTACGGCATCCTCCCCTTTTCAAGGCCATCGAGAATCGGGATAAGCCCTTAACCAAGACTCGATTACATCCTTTTTCACACAAGCATAGGTTTGAGTCCTAGCAGGGGACGCTCTTTCTCGAATAACTCAATCTGTTTGCATTTAAACTCAAGTAAAATGGCAAATAGGCTAAGAACATAAATTAGACCCAAAACTACAATAGTATACATATTGATACAATATCTATTACAACATGTTCTAAAATTTCAAATGAAGATTATTACAGCTCAACTGTTTAAAGTTTTCAGACACTGGTCTAACAAGTATGCTGCAGATTCTTCAATCACCTTCTGTGCTGTTTCAGCCTCAGCCAAAACTTAGGCAGGGTCGGGAATGTCCTGGAGAGACCGCTCCAACTCTACAACTTGAGCCTTCACGACATTACGCTCCGTTTCTTGTTGGTCAATGGAGGACTGCAGACGAGACTTCTGACCACTAAACTCAAAAATTTGAGATGGATGATCGAATGTTCAGCTTGTAGCTGAGCCATCTCGTTTTCAATCTCTGCAAGACGTTCAGTGGCCTCTCGGCACCCAGCATCAGCAACCTGCCAATCCTTCCTCACTGCATCTATGCCTGCCTCGCGTGACTCGATTTTTGGAAGAAGGGATCGCAGATGATCATACTTTTTCTCAACAGAAGGGTCAACCCGGAAATTCTTCGCCTCATTTACTCGAGCCACCCCCTCCTTGAATTGAGCCACGTGACTGACTATCAAAGATAGATCAATCCCGAGCTAGTAGATCAATCCCGAGCTAGGTAGCATTGAGTTCTAATGCCTGCAGTGCTTCGTCCAAGATAGACCATTCATCCCTATTCTTCAAGGAGTCGGCGATATCTGACAGAAGGTCTTCAGAAGATTCGCCTTAGTCCTTGACAAGCCGCGGAGAGATGAAATGAATACCTCGGGCAAGACCACAGGTACCGGAGAGCTGGCAGGAGCAGTTGCTGGCAAAGAAAATGATAAGCATTAACACACAGAAACCACAGAAGAAAGGAAACAAACAAAAAAAGCAAAAATAGATGATATACCAGTGACTTCAGGAACACCAACGACAGGTGTACTAGATGAGGCAAGCAGGCACAGATGACACTGGGGCAGGTTCGGTTATTCCCTCGGTCAATGGTTCAGGTAACTCTGGAGAAGAGAGCACCACAACCTCGAGAATATTAACACTAAGCGCTGGTCCAGCGACGGGAGGGACTTCAGCGACAAGCTCAACTGATGGTGGCACGACAGTGGGAGATACATGCACTGAAGGTTTGGTTGATAGTGGCTCAACAGGAGGAGCCTCCACAATAGGTTCAGTCACTGGTGGCTCAGCAGTGGAAGGAGCTCCCACGGCAGGTTCAGGCACACTTGATCCAATATCAGGAGTTATAATCCCTTCCGCCGCGGCAGTAAGAACCGCCTCGGGAACCACACTCTGACTAGCCTCAGCCTCCGCCACGGGAGAATCAGGAGGAAGGACGAATTCGGCAGGCACATCATCATCATCCAGATCCATAAAAATGGCTCCTGTGTTTTCCTCAGGGACAGATCTCTCGAATACTGGCTCGTCATCATTGCTCTCCCTGGTGTGGCGGTCTTCACTTAAATTGACTTGAGAGCTTAATTCACCCTCTTCCCTGGCCTCTCCCGCACTATCAGCCGAAGCATCGCCGATCTCTTTAGAGAGTCATTTCCGTGAACATTCGGATTTATGTAATTTCCACATATCTTTTATCTTCTTGCCCCCACAAGTGGCAGGAAGGCTAGGGGCAGTTTTCACCCGGGGACCGACTCGTTCAGGCAACATTTCATCATCACTGTCCCCAGGGCTAGAACATCTGGGCAAATCCCCTTGGCCCCTCTAGCCACTTGTCGATACAATCCCTGCTGAACCACCATCATCGTCATCGCCACCATCATCCTCACCACCTCCATCAGCACCATTATCATTGTCGCCACCATCAACACCATCGCCTTCATCGCCGGCATCGCCATCATCTCCATCATTACCTTCACCACTAGCACCACCATCATCATCATCGCCACCATCATCTTCACCACCCCCATCATCACCGTCACCACCGTCATTCCCGGCGCCCTCTCTGAGAATATCCTCTTCTTCAAGCACTTCATCGAAGGGTCCGAGAGGCGGGAATTCTGGCCCATCCAATGTTACACTCCTCTCTCCGTGAGCGATCCAACCTTCCAAAGTATGTTCAGGCTTTTCATGGTCTATCACCACGTTCAAAGAAGTTGTCAACCTCTTCGTACCCAAGGCGGCAGGCTGATATAGGTGCTCCGCTACATAGCCAAGCCCATCGGCCGGAGTAGGAGTAACAACTGGAGGTGTGACGAAAATGGGCTCGCTGACAAGGAAATTATTTCTGACTAGCGTATATTGGTGGGCCCACCACCTCATCCATCCAAAGGAAGCCCCAGTGCAATGCTGTGTCCCCGGAATAACGAAAGAGCACCTAGTCCCGGTCAACATGAGTTGCCTCCACATCCACTTCCAATGAATGGGCCCGACACCATATGCTCGCTGCTCACAGGGTCACTGGTTCTAACATCTCCGGCACCCCTTGGTCATACCCGAACTGGCGAGCGAAGCGGTTAGGGTAATAAGGCTCCCTCCAGAATTTCAGCCCCTCATGTAGCGGCAGTGATGATGGGCGAATCGCTGTCAGGAATGAGCGTTCATAGTAATCGATGCTGTCATCATCCGAACACAGGATGGACTCTCTGCTGTCGGTACCCGAGAAGTGGAAGAAATGAATATCATCGTATCGGGCAATCTTGGCTTCAATGGTTGTCAAGTTTTGACCAATTATTCTCTTCTTCTGGAAGAAATATAGTGGAACCTTCCCGGGTTGGATATAATCTCCTCATTCCGCCCCATAGACCCAGGGAAAATATACTCCTAGCCAGCCAGAGAAGAAGTGCCACCCACAATAAGCCGAATTCATCCCGTAGGCGGCACATTCCTTATTGCTGATGACATAGCCGAAGGCCCGGTAGATAGAGCATAAACCACTGGAGCCAACGCGTACCGGTGACCATTCATCAAAGCTCCCGCAACGGCAAAACAGGACACCCGTACATTGTCTGCTTGCTTGGAGCTCGGCAGTGCTACGCAGCTCAGCTAGTAAGCCAGAAAGCAGGCCAACTCACAAGTGGGGGATAGTTTATTGGGACGGGGGAACTTTTCCTTCATCCTCCTCTCCAATAAGACCGTGTCGCCATGACCTTCGTCATAGGCCTCATAATCCAAGCTGAAAAGAGAAAAACACGACGTCAACAAAAGGAAATAAAACTAAGCAGAAACGACGATATGAAACTTCTAACAGAATACTCACTTCAAACCATGGCTGAAATAGACCATCCAATCTTCGAATGGGAGTTTATCTTTGAAACCCCAGAACTGTGGGAGCTCAACAAAAAGCTCATAGCAGGCTTAAGAGAAGAAACCCTCGTCCACCCCCTTCTTCTTCTTCCGAGACAGTTCCTCGTCGCTCAGAACCCATTCATCATAAATCCTCCCACGGATCGGAAGACCCACGATCCGATTCATATCCCATAGAGAGATACTCATCTTTCTATATGGTAGGTGGAAAGAGTTGGTGATAGAACACCAATGGTTGAGGAAGCCCTTGTAAACCCACGGCTCCCTAAGGAAATACTTGACGTCGCTTCAATGGCCTTGTACAGACCTATTGCTCGCAAGGTGGCCCTATGTTGTTCCAGAATGCGACGGGACCATGCTTCGTACCCCAGATGAGGAATTAGGTGACCTCGGGTCCGAAATGCGCCAAATGGCCAGATCTCGACATCCCTCAGATGATGAAATCTCTGGTGAAGAGTCTCGAAATAGTTGTTCACTCGCCTCAAGTGCAAGGCTGCGATGTAGTAATAAAACTCGGTAAGACCAAGGTCGATCCACAGGGAAATGGTAACAGCTCCCAAATCACTCCAGCAACTCAGTTTTTATTAGAAATCAGATTTAATTGAGTGTTTACTTAAAACAGGAACTTAATGAAAAATCAGAGATATAAAGTACTAAGGCTTTCAAGGATCCACTTGTAGCAATCCTATGTCAATTCAGTCAATCCAAGTAGAAAACACAACTAGATTTGAAGTCCTATCTCTCATCTAGTTGGAGAATAAAGCATTCACACACATTCCATCACATTCAAGTTGAACTTCCAAGTTCTAGTTCCATTCAATCAATACAAACTCGAAACCATAGCCTGCGGAGTAACAGCCATGCCTCTGGACTATGGCCTGCTCAAGGATTACTATAATCCGAATTTAAATAAACAAACATGATAATCTCAGAGAATTAAAAGGAATTCATGTCCGGAGCACATAAACTCAGATAAGACATCTCAAACTACCACTTTTTGGAACTAAATCATGTAAAAATCCAAACTTGAATGTAAATTACTTGAATTAAACTGAAACCAACATAGAATTAGCTACAAGCTTCACCTCTCAGCCTTAGCTGAGAGGTTTTAGCCGAGCATAATCATGCTACAACTAAAAACTCTGAAATAAAGCATAAAAATAGTAAAACCCGAATAGGAGAGTTGCAGTCGCTCCACGATCGCCTTCGCTTTCCAAACCCACGTTCCTTCGCCTCTCTGATACCCTAGGGAGAGCCCCTAGGTGTCCTTTTATAGCAATCCACCTCCCTTGCGTCGGATTCTGCGATAGATTACGCATTGCGCAGTGTTTTTCGGAGTCCTGATTTAGAAAGGACTTATCTTACGCAAGGCCGACCGGTCGTGACCGGTCGGACTGATTTTCTAAGCATTCCAGGGAGTATAGCCGACCGGTCATGACCGGTCGGACTGGCTGTCCATTGTTCCAGCAACTGTGGCCGACCGGTCATGACCGGTCGGACCAAGTTGTTCATCATCCAGCGTATACAGCCGACCGGTCGTGACCAGTCGGACTGTGCTTTCCAGCTTCCGTGTGTATGACCGGTCGGCCTGTTCTCCCTTTTGATCAGCAACTGTGGCTGACCGGTCAAGACCGGTCAGCCCTCTTCACATTATTTTCTTTCCTTCTTTTCTTCTCTTCCTTTTCTTCTTTCTTCGATTTTCTTTCGTCCTTCATTCTTTGGTCCATCTTAGGACTTCATGCAATAGCTTCAAATGCATTCTTTTATCTCGTAATTGAATGAAGTCCGCTCTCATCCCTATAATCACAAAACATATGTTAGGTGGGCCTTTAAACCATGAAAATCATGCAAACCATGTAGTGTAATGGGCAATGCAATGTATAAATCGGAGGTTCAACACACCCCCCAACCAGCTTTTTGCTAGTCCCGAGCAAAACATGCGTGAAAACAATTTCAAACCTCCACACCCAACTCTCTTCCAGAATCCATGTTTCTATCCATTCCAAGATGCAGAAGTATAAAATTTGGAGAAATTAGGTGATAGAAGCTGAACCTTGGACTCTCAAAACATAAGAAGTGTTTACATGAGGTTCCCGCTGACTGATTGATAAATAGAGGAACTCGAACAAATTCAACCTAGTGTGCATAGTGCAAGTTCATCTCATGAGTTCCTGGAATCATCCTCTTCATAGATTATGTAAACCAAGGATTTTGAGGTGCACAGAGCAACAGCAAGCCTATGACAGGAATTTGCCTTACCGTCGTTCCGACGGCTTTCACACTACGTCCCATTTCCGGCTTTGGTTGCGGTTCGACCATCCCTCGGTTGGTAATAGGTAGCCCTTTTCGGAATTTTCCACCATTTTTCTTTCCTTCCCGATTTCATCCTTTCTTTCCTTTTTCTTTTAAATTAGATAGGATTTTTAGAAATCCATATCTTCTGTTATTTTCCCATGGACAAGGATGGACAAAATACCCTGGCTTGGCTGCTCAACACCTTTAAATTAAAGTCTAGCTAATCCATAAATCACATAAACCTGTCACTCATGAAAATCGTGTAATGTGAACTAGGTGTAAAAAGTGTTCAAATTTTTCTATCAATCACAACAATAGGGGAACTATCATATAACACCATTATGTTGGGAGAAATTCAAGACTACAACATCACACACTTCGTTTCTCCTCCTCTTCTACTCATAGCTTCTCGAATGTATAGAAACAGGATTTTCTAAACGATTTTTAAGATATTAGAAAATTCGAAAAAATTTGCCGCATGTGAAGCTCGAAATGTTGCAATATGCTAGATGAAGAATCTCATCTCACCCCCCAACCAAATCTTGCATTGTCCTCAATGTAAAAAGATAGTCAATTAGCATGAACATGAGAGCAATGGTAAACAATGAGAGAGTGAGAACAATAGTACCTGAAGGAGCGATCATGGAATTCTCCAACAACTAAAACCTATTAAAACAGTAAAACAAAACTAAACCTACCTATGCTATACCTCTATTAGACTAGGAGATCAATCATCCTGATAGACAGGATCATTCAGGGAGATGGACATGTCCTCTGAATCAAATTTCTCAACAAATGGTTTAAGGCGTTGTCCATTAACTTTGAAACAGTCACCATTCGTTGTATTCTCAATCTCAACAGCCCCATGAGGAAAAACTTCTTTGACAATATATGGGCCGATCCATCGAGATCGTAATTTTCTCGAAAAAAGATGAAGTCGAGCATTATACAAGAGCACTTTCTGTCCTTCATGGAAAGATTTCCTTAAGATGTGCTTGTCATGAAAGGCCTTCATCTTGCTCTTGTAAATTCTCGAATTCTCATATGCATCGTTCCGGATCTCATCAAGCTCATTTAATTGAAGTTTGCGAAGCGAGCTAGCCTTGTCAATGTCAAAATTTAAAGCCCGAATTGCCCAATAGGCTTTGTGTTCTATCTCCACAGGCAAGTGGCAAGCTTTCCCATAGACAAGTCTATAAGGGGACATTCCAATCGGTGTCTTGTAGGCAGTACGGTGAGCCCAAAGTGCATCATCTAATCTTAGGGACCAATCCTTGCGATCCGGTCTCACCGTCTTTTCCAAAATCTGCTTGATTTCCCTATTGGAGATTTCAGCTTGCCCATTTGTTTGTGGGTGGTATGGGGTACTCACTTTGTGCCTAATACCATATTTCTTCATCAAAGTTTCAAAGGGTCTATTGCAAAAGTGAGAACCACCATCACTAATAATGGCTCGAGGCGTCCCAAATCTAGAAAGTATATTTTCTTTGAGGAACTTGAGAACCATACGATGATCATTGGTTCTACATGGGATAGCCTCTATCCATTTAGACACATAGTCTACGGCAAGCAGAATATAGACATGCCCAAAAGATGAGGGGAATGGTCCCATGAAATCGATGCCCCAACAGTCAAAGACTTCAAGATGTTGAATTGGGGTGAGAGGCATCATATTTCGACGGGATAATCCTCCTAACTTCTGGCAGCGCTCGCACGCTTTGCAAAACTCGTGGGTGTCCTTAAATAACGTGGGCCAATAAAAACCACATTGCAGAATTTTTGCAGTTGTTTCCTTGGCTGAAAAATGACCCCCACATGCTTGATCATGACAAAAGGAGATGACTGAATTGTGTTCATCATCAGGGACGCATCTCCTTATAATTTGGTCTGGGCAATATTTAAACAATAGAGGTTCATCCCAAAAAAATCTGCGCACTTCCCTTAGAAATTTATGTTTGTCTTGCGCAGTCCAATGAGTCGGCATCGCACCTGTGGAAAGATAATTAGCTATATCAGCGTACCATGGTGGATGCATAGCAACAAAGAGTTGCTCATCAGGGAATGAGTCCTCAATAGGTGACTCGTCAATGGAATTCGGGAGGACTAGGCGGGATAGATGATCCGCCACCACATTTTCTACCCCCTTCTTATCTTTGATCTCCAAGTCGAATTCTTGAAGGAGTAGGATCCATCTAAGCAAGCGGGGATTAGCATCCTTCTTAGAAAGAAGGTATTTCAGCGCCGCATGATCCGTATAAACAATAACTTTGGATCCTATTAAGTATGGCCTGAATTTGTCCAAGGCAAAAATAACAGCTAGGAGCTCTTTCTCCGTAGTCGAATAATTAACTTGGGCAGGATTCAAGGTCCTACTTGCGTAGTAGATGACATGGGGCTTTTTATCTTTCTTTTGGCCTAACACCGCCCCAATAGCAAAGTCGCTTGCATCGCACATCAACTCAAAAGGCATGGACCAATCTGGTGGTTGCATGATAGGAGCGGTTGTTAACATGTCTTTTAGCTTTGAAAAAGCTAATTGACATTCGGCACTCCACTCAAATTGGTTCTCCTTTTGTAGAAGGTTGCATAAAGGCCTTGAGATGTGACTAAAGTCCTTTATAAATCTTCGATAGAAACCGGCGTGTCTAAGGAAGGACCGCACATCGCGTATGCTTTTGGGTGGTGGTAGATTGAAAATTATGTCAATTTTCGCCCGGTCTACCTCTATTCCATTGGACGAGATGATATGTCCAAGGACTATTCCTCTTTGTACCATGAAATGGCACTTTTCCCAGTTTAATACAAGTTGCTTTTCCTCACACCTCATCAAGACCAACTTCAAGTGCTCGAAACACTCATCAAATGTACAGCCAAAAACAGAAAAGTCATCCATGAATACCTCAAGAAACTCACCCACCATGTCCGAGAAAATACTCAACATGCATCGTTGGAAGGTGGCGGGTGCATTACATAACCCGAATGGCATTTTTCGGTAAGCGAAGGTACCAAACGGGCATGTAAATGTGGTTTTCTCTTGGTCTTCTAGAGCTATCTCAATTTGGTTGTATCCGGAATAGCCATCTAGGAAGCAATAATAGGAATGGCCTGCCAACCTCTCCAAAAATTGATCCATAAATGGGAGAGGGAAGTGATCTTTCCTAGTGACCATGTTGAGCTTCCTATAATCAATGCACATACGCCAACCGGTGGTCACCCTAGTCGGTATAAGCTCGTTGTTGGCGTTTTCAACGATGGTAATACCGAATTTCTTGGGGACAACTTGGGTAGGACTCACCCATTGACTATCTGAGATGGGGTAGATGATACCCACATCCAATAGCTTTAACACCTCGGCTTTGACAACCTCCATCATGTTTGGATTTAGCCGTCTTTGAGGTTGTCTAGTCGTTTTTGCATTTTCTTCAAGGTGTATTCGGTGAGTGCAAACCGAAGGATCTATCCCTTTGAGATCCGCTATTGTCCATCCTATGGCTTCCCTATGTTCTTTGAGTAACCCAATCAACTTAAGCTCTTGGTCTTTCTCTAGGTGGGAGGCAATGACAACTGGGAACGTTTCCTCTTGACCCAAATATACGTATTTAAGCTCGGAAGGTAATGGCTTAAGGTCAAGCTTTGGTGGTTTGATGTTAGACGGTAGAGGTCTTGATGTGGTTGGTGGTAATTTCTCAAAATGGGGCCTCCACCGGCTAATATCTACCACCGGTCTTTCTATATTTAATGCCTGCACAATCTCACTAATGATGGGATCTTCAGAATCCATGAAATGTGCTAAGCATGTCTCCAAGCTTTCTAGTGGTTCAAGTTGGAGGAGTTCTTCTTCTTCAAAAGTTTCGAGCATGTTCACATCGAAGAACTCATCATCATCGACATCCCTATGTCTTTTGCCCAAGTGAAACACATTCACCTCTAGTGTCATGTTTCCAAAAGATAGTTGCATCACCCCATTCCGGCAATTGATGATTGCGTTTGATGTGGCAAGGAATGGGCGGCCTAGGATTACCGGTATTTGGGTGCTAGCATCCAAAACCGGTTGTGTGTCCAAGACTATAAAATCTACCGGGTAGTAGAATTTGTCAACTTGGACTAAAACATCCTCAACTATCCCCCTCGGTACACGGATAGATCTATCAGCGAGTTGCAATGTGGTTTTGGTGGGTTTTAATTCACCAAGACCCAATTGCTCATATACCGAGTATGGGATCAAGTTCACACTCGCCCCTAAGTCTAACAAGGCACGTTCAATCCGGTAGTCTCCAATGATACATGAGACGGTGGGACTACCGGGATCTTTGAATTTTGGGGGGGTCTTTTGAGTGAGGATGGCACTAACTTGCTCAGTTAAGAAGGCCTTTTGCTGCACATTATATTTGCATTTTGTTGTGCATAGGTCTTTTAGAAACTTGGCATAAGAGGGAATTTGTTTGATGGCATCAAGCAAAGGGATATTGATCTTGACTTGTCTGAAAATCTCTAGAATATCTTGAGAATTTGGGAGAGATTTTGGGGCAACCAATCTCGAAGGGAATGGTGCTACGGGCTTGTAAATGCGTTCCGGTTGTTGTGGAGCTAAGTTAGATCCATTTTCATCCTCAGAATCTACCGGATCATTAGGCTCATCGGCCTTCACCGGAATAGTCTTGTCAATTTGTTTACCACTTCTAAGGGTGGTAAGATTTAGCTTGCTCCATGTTTTGGTTGGAAGGACTAGGGATGCTCACTTCATGTATTTGCTTTGGATTGGGTTGAGGTTGGGCCGGAAAGGTCCCTTCCCTAGCATTCAAGCGTCCCTTAATCTCATCAACCGAGACTTTAAGCTCTTGGAACATTTGCTGATTCGATTCATTTATTTGCGCTTGCCCTTGCATAAACATTTTCAAGGTATCCTCCAATGAGAATTGAGATGGGGCCATATTTTGCATGGGTGGCCCTCTTTGGGAGTTGGTAGGATTGCCCGTAGGAGCATTCTTCCAACTGAAATTTGGGTGGTTCTTCCAACTCTCATTGTACGTATTACCTACCGGTCCATTGAAGGGCTGTTGATAACCATATGTGGCATTGGCTGTCTCTTGTAGCACTTCCTTAAATGCAGGAATTGTGGGACAATCTTGCGTAGCGTGTAAGTCGGTGAGGCAAATCCCACATGTGGTTTCAACAGCTTCCTTGGACTTGGGAACTCCACTTTTGCTAAGTTCCATGGCCTCTGCCTTCCTTGTGAGGTTAGCTATCCTTGCATTCACGTCGTCTTCCTCTTTAAGGACATAGATCCCTCCTTTCTCTTGAGTGGGCTTGGGGTTCTTGGGTTTATCCGAGGTATCCCAAGATTGGGCGTTTTCAGCCAACATGTCCAAGTAACTCCAAGCCTCATCTGGATTTTTACTCATAAACTCACTATTGCACATCATTTCCACAAATTGGCGCATATTGGAACTTAATCCATCATTGAAAAAGTTTATAACTCGCCAACTCTCATAGCCATGATGTGGGCAAGCAAGCAGGAGTTCCTTAAATCTTTCCCAACATTGAAAGAAAGATTCACCTTCTTTAGCCGAAAAATTCATTATGGCCCTTCGAAGGGTGTTTGTTTTATGAGCCGGGAAGAACTTTTTCAAGAATTCCCGGTTCATCTCAACCCATGACCCAATCGAGCGTGGTCTAAGAGAGTGAAGCCAATCTTTGGCTCTTTCTTTCAAAGTAAAGGGAAAAAGTTTAAGTCTGATTATATCCTCAGAAACATTGGGATAATGCAAGGTGGCCAACACTTCTTCGAATTCTTGCAAGTGTAAGTATGGGCGGTCAGAGTCTAGCCCATGAAATTTAGGTAAAAGTTGAATTACACCCGGTTTTATGTCAAGGGTCCCACCGTTAGCTGGTAGAACTATGCAAGAAGGTGTAATTGCACGGGCAGGTTGTAGGTAATCCCGTAGTGATCTCATTGGAGGAACATTATGTACCTCATTCTCTCCTACTCCTTCCTGATTTGCGTTTGTAGTTGGAGTAGGGGGGGGGAGGATTCCTTAAAGGTGTTTGATCCATACTCCCCAAACTTTCACAATGCTCTTGATAATTCCGGACTCGTCTATGGACTGATAATGGTCCAACTAAACCACCTTCAGATTGGAGACGATTTGAGTGATTACGCTCCCAACGGGACATAAACCACTCAACCAGAAACTGAAACTAATCCTATCCTAGAAATCTGAGAGTAATCTAAAAAAACTAAAAAGACTAAGTTAGAAAAATATCACCTGATGCGCTTGAACTAAAGAAGAATTCCTACAAAACAGAAAGAATTAGTTAGTTTTAAGAAAATCAGGAAGCCTATCTATTTCTACTTCTACAGCCACTGAATTATTTGAAAACCGTTATCTAATTTCCCTGGCAGCGGCGCGAAAAACTTGTTCACTCGCCTCAAGTGCAAGGCTGCGACGTAGTAATAAAACTCGGTAAGACCGAGGTCGATCCACAGGGAAATGGTAACAGCTCCCAAATCACTCCAGCAACTCAATTTTTATTAGAAATCAGATTTAATTGAGTGTTTACTTAAAACAGGAACTTAATGAAAAATCAGAGATATAAAGTATTAAGGCTTTCAAGGATCCACTTGTAGCAATCCTATGTCAATTCAATCAATCCAAGTAGAAAACACAACTAGATTTGAAGTCCTATCTCTCATCTAGTTGGAGAATAAAGCATTCACACACATTCCATCACATTCAAGTTGAACTTCCAAGTTCTAGTTCCATTCAATCAATACAAACTCGAAACCATAGCCTGCGGAGTAACAGCCATGCCTCTGGACTATGGCCTGCTCAAGGATTACTATAATCCGAATTTAAATAAACAAACATAATAATCTCAGAGAATTAAAAGGAATTCATGTCCGGAGCACATAAATTCAGATAAGACATCTCAAACTACCACTTTTTGGAACTAAATCATGTAAAAATCCAAACTTGAATGTAAATTACTTCAATTAAACTGAAACCAAAATAGAATTAGCTACAAGCTTCACCTCTCAGCCTTAGCTGAGAGGTTTTAGCCGAGCATAATCATGCTACAACCAAAAACTCTGAAATAAAGCATAAAAACAGTAAAACCCGAATAGGAGAGTTGCAGCCGCTCCACGATCGCCTTCGCTTTCCAAACCCACGTTCCTTCGCCTCTCTGATACCCTAGGGAGAGCCCCTAGGTGTCCTTTTATAGCAATCCACCTCCCTTGCGTCGGATTCTGCGATAGATTACGCATTGCGCAGTGTTTTTCGGAGTCCTGATTTAGAAAGGACTTATCTTACGCAAGGCCGACCGGTCGTGACCGGTTGGACTGATTTTCTAAGCATTCCAGGGAGTACAGCCGACCGGTCATGACCGGTCAGACTGGCTGTCCATTGTTCCAGCAACTGTGGCCGACCGGTCATGACCGGTCGAACCAAGTTGTTCATCATCCAGCGTATACAGCCGACCGGTCGTGACCGGTCGGACTGTGCTTTCCAGCTTCCATTGTGTATGGCCGACCGGTCAAGACCGATCAGCCTGTTCTCCCTTTTGATCAGCAACTGTGTTGATCAGCAACTGTGGCTGACCGGTCAAGACCGGTCATCCCTCTTCACATTGTTTTCTTTCCTTCTTTTCTTCTCTTCTTTTTCTTCTTTCTTCGATTTTCTTTCGTCCTTCATTCTTTGGTCCATCTTAGGACTTCATGCAATAGCTTCAAATGCATTCTTTTGTCTCGTAATTGAATGAAGTCCGCTCTCATCCCTATAATCACAAAACATATGTTAGGTGGGCCTTTAAACCATGAAAATCATGCAAACCATGTAGTGTAATGGGCAATGCAATGTATAAATCGGAGGTTAAACAATAGTGCGTGGGGAAAGGTTGGTGAGGGTCGTGATTTGGTTCCAGGAAGATCATGCCCTTCGTACCAAGGACAGACTGCCAGCTTCCCATTATCAGACAGAGAACATCTTAGGAATGGTGCTGGACCAGACATCCACATATCCACACTAAAGAAAGAGTTATTATGACATACATCGAAAGGTTCAATCTCCGGAAGAGAACGTTGCCACTGATAGCTCTTCACATATCTGATGTGTTGTCGAGTGAAAGGATTTTTAATCTTGAGGGGCAACGTCACCAACTTGACCGTAGACCAAGTAATCCTCATCTTGTCAGACTTGGACTTGGCTGATTTTCTAAATATACTTGCTTGGCACCCTTCCCAACCCTTTTCGGGCGGCCGCACCTCATAAGTTGGGCAGGTACGGTCGGGCTCGCTTCACCATCTTCAGACCCTACGGTCCTATCCGACTGGAAACTGCGCAAGGGAGCGTACCAAACGTCCCATTGCTCTTGTGTACCCCTATCCGGAGGAGGTGGCAAGACCCTATCGCAAAGGATTTTCTTTTGTATATCCTTGGACAATGTCAGGATGCGTTCGTAAAAGTTGAAGGTCTCTAGAGGCATAAACCATTGAGGATTCTGATCAGACGAACGATTGACTCTCTGCGGACCTGCCCATCTACGCTTCGATGGAGTCAGTGGTTGGCCTGAAGGCCCAGTTTGCGACGGATCACTAGCCATTACGATCTGCAATCAGCATACAAGAAGCTTAGATATAGCTCAGAGCAAAGAAAAGAAAAATACATGCAGAAAGAAACCGGCATTCGCAAAGTCCAAAGGAATACAAAGCAGCAGGTAAGAGAAAATGCAAGCGCCCAAACAAATGAATCGAGAACTCAGTAAAACACATCCAAACTAGCAAAGAAGGAAATCATGCGACAACATTCACGCCATGACATCATCATCACATATACAAACAAGAGAGGACAGAAGAAAAAGAAAATGATGTAATCATCATTCATTGACTATGAAGACAATTCCAAAATGTTTGGATTGTCATATTAATTGTTTAAATGTTAAAAGTTAATGTCTGTCATAAGATGACACAAAATTGTGGGGATCTTTCCCCGTGGTCAGGAAAAGATCTCAGTCCTGCAGCAGCGGAAGAACCCAAGCCTTCAACTCATCCACCTTCTCCTGGACCCGGGCTTCCTTAGAAATCAGGTCCATTAAGTAGGAGATGCATTGCTGCACGAAATCGAAGTCCAAGTATTCGGAGTTGGTCCAGTTCCTTGTGATAGATATGTCGACCACGAGTCTGTCACGTTCCCTCAAGGCCTCCCTGGCCATCCTCCAGATTCTAGTGCGACGGTCTGGAAACTCGGCCTCCGCCAGTGAGAGAACCCAAGCAAGGAATCGTTCATTCTTCCTGTTTTCCTTCTTTAAGGAGTGAAGTCAGCTCAATAAAGCCAAGAAAGAAGCAACCAAAAGGGGCTATGCTGCTTCAAGGATCGCCAACTCTTCTGGAAAGGAAGAATCGCCGATGAAGTCGAAGATGGCTTCCCTATGCTCGCCAGCAATGGAGGCCATGAGGGAGACATTCCGGATAGACTTCAGGATAGGACGAGAGTCCAGCGCCTAGCGTGGTCAGAGCCTCAGCCACCTCATCATGCTGAGTGTCGAGACATGACCAAGCCTCGGGACGGTCAAGGGAGCCAAGAAGCCGCAGTAGACAATCTTGGGCCACGCGCAAGGAAGCACGGGTTACGACCATTGTCTACTGGAAAACAAGACTAACAACCCAATCTAAGAACTATAGCAGCTCGATAAAAAGGGACGAAAGAGAGGAAGAGGGATAAAAAGCCATTCACAAAAAAGTCTAAAGGTCAGAAGAGGCATGCAAAGGTACGTTTGAAACACCACTTGAATTAATCACTAGAATTACAACTCTAACCTAATGCGATCTAGAAATCTTTTAAGTATATGAGACCCTACACCTCCTCAAAATAACTGTCATATATACGCAAATGCGAGACGAAGGTATAGGGGCTCATACCCTTTAAAGATCTAGTACGGCAAGAACTATGAGAATAAATTTTGCAAATTTTGAAAAAAATTACAAGTCCTATAATCTAGGGTGCGTGAGGCTCCACGCACCCCAAAAAGGCATAGAGTCCAGTTTCTAGGTGCGTGAGGCTCCATGCACCTCAAAAATCCCAAATTCCACCAAGAATGCAATTTCTGGGTGCGTGAGGTCCCACGCACCCTGTTAATAGTAAAAGATTCAATAAGTAGGTGCGTGTAATCCCACGCACCCCGAAAATCCCCAAATTCACTAAGTCCAATTGTTGGATGCGTGGGCTCGTACGCACCCTTAAAAGTTGTTGAAAACCCAATTCTTGGGTGTGTAAGGGCAAAACCCAACTATTCACGAAGGGTTCATGAGATTCAACGCACCCCTAAAATGGGGCCAACGTGTTCTTTCACCAAGTCCAATTCTTGGGTGTGTGGACTCCCACGCACCCTTAAAAATTGTCCAAAACCCAATTGTAGGGTGACGAAGGGTGCATGAGATCCAACGCACCCTCTTTAATACTTGAAATGTCCGACGAAGGGTGCGTTGGAGCCCACGCACCCTTAAAAGATCCAAAGTCCGATTTTCAGGGTGCGTGCGATCTCATGCACCCATAAACTCGTGTTACCTCGAATAAACGGGTGCATGCGGAATAAATGGGTGCGTTGAAGAGAATTTTTGGGTGCGTGGAAGGCACAGCAAAAAAACAACGAAATGAGCAAATGACGAAGAAATCGGCTATCTTCTCTATTTATAGCCGGGACCCAAAAGGTCCGGTGAGCGGCATCGAACGATCATACGTCCATCGCGACCCACCGGAGGGACATCTGTTGGGGTCCCAAAATATAGGGTCCCTTAAAGCAAACAAAATAGCCACGCAGCTCTAAAAGAATCCTACAAAATGCTTCCCGGAACACGCAAAACGGAGATTTACAAAAGTTCCCTTAGCCAATTTTGACTGAAATCTCCGGCGGGCCCCGCAAATCATCTCGATCGGAACCGACCAAAATCAAACTCATAGCTTGATTATGATTTATAATGAACAATGCATGTGCTTTCACCATTGAATGGGCCCCACGAACCCATCAAAATTCAAAACCCAAATGGTGGAGTTCAAAAGTGCGTCCCACGCACCCATTAATTCGAACTCCCACGCATCCATAAATTCGGGTACCCACGCACCCCAAAAATCAACGAAACTAGAAGACTCATTTCAGGGTGCAAGAGGTCCCACGCATCCATAAATTCAGGTGCCCACGCACCCCAAAATTCGTCAAAGTCAGAACACAGTTTAAAGGGTGCATTGCTTCTCACGCACCCAAAAAATGGGTCCACGCACCCATAAATTCAACAAATTCCAGGAATACCATTTTAGGGTGCAGGAGGTCCCACGCACCCATAAAATTAACTAATTCCTGGAATACCATTTTTGGGTGCAGGAGATCCCACGCACCCATAAATTTAGGGTCCCACGCACCCATAAATTCAGCAAAATCCAAAACCCATTTCAGGATGCGTTGGACCTCCACACGTCAATTTTAAGGTGCGTGGGAGGCATTTTAAGGGTGCGTGGGACGTGGCAGCTCCTGATTGGCCAAATTTCAGTATTTTCGGGTATAAATACCCCGTCCGACTATTCATTTGTACGTTTTGAAAGAGAGAGAGAGAGAGAGCTACTACCCTTTGAGTATTTGAGATCCCCACCAGAAACCCTTTCCGATCGTCGAAAACCCTTCCCAGTCATCAAAAAACTCTTTTCCGATCGCCGACATCTTCCACCAGAAGATCACTCCGACCAAAACCGCAGGTCTGAATCCCGATTTCTCACAAGTATGGGCACGCACCCAACAATTCGGTCCCACGCACCCGAAAAATTGTCCCACGTGCCCATAAATTCAACGTAATTTAGATAAGTGGATTGGTGTCCCACGCACCCAAAAATAGTCCATGCGCCCATAAATTCGCGTCCCACACGCCCATTAAATCGACAAGTGCGTCGGACTCCCACGCACCCGAAAATGGCCCACGCACCCATAAATTCGCATCCCACGCGCCCATTAATTCGACAATTGCGTCGGACTCCCACGCACCCCTAAATTCAACAAGAATTAGACATTTAATTTCAGGATGCGTTGGAGCTCACGCACCCATAAATTAAGTCCCACGCACCCAAAAAATCAGCCAATTGCAGAACATATTTACAGGTGCACCGGACTCAATTTTAAGTGTTTTCAAGATCCGTTTGAGCCTATTTTAAGTATTTCGAGCGTTCCGGACGCAATGGAATGATCAAATGGACATTCTGGGAACTCTAAACGAGCAGAATGGTGTATCTTCAAAGTTCAACCTGATTCGACGCGTTGAATGAAATGACTTCTCGAAAAGACGCCGCCTGCATCCAGAACTATGCAAATATGTCATCATTTACATCTATTGTAAAGATGTAATCCGATTTGGGTCGAAAGCTAGACCAAAGGGACTATGGTTATCACAATAAACCATACCAAAGAGTTTCAATTCACCACAAAGCAATTGTTATGAACTCCCGCAACACAACAGTCGATGCCCTACCCATTCAAACGGCATCCGTCAGTTGGGCTACGCAGGTATACACAACTGTAGATTGGACTTCCCGAGGTCACCTGTCCATACATGACAGGCACGAGCCTAGAGTCGTCCTTCTCAGTCATAAACCCTGATAGTCTCAACCGGGATCTCCGGTCAAAACATGGGACATAGACATCTGACTAATACAAAGATGGTTCAGTCCATAACAAAACAAATACAGGTCTCTACAACCACAAACTCTAAGACCATAGTCCCCACTAACTAGTCTTTTGCCTTTTAATCAAGGGTCATCGATCATTCGATATAATTAAGGGCTCGTGCCAGATCAAGGCCTAGAATGTACAAGATTTCAGGATCTCTGGAATAAAATTCACCTTGCGACATCTCTTCTCTTGTGTACTTTTGTGAATGCTTATGATTGTCTGTGAATATTTTCATTACTCAGAACCCCAGAGCAAAAAACACCACATTTCAAGAAAATGTCATTGTGATCCATTTTCTAGTTCTAACAGACCCTCTGCGAACCACCATAGTGTATGGATTCTATCCACTCCACCCATTAGATAGACCACCCTCCCAAATTGAAATGGATCCAAATCTCGCATGAACCACTTGACAGGAAACAATTTTGATTAAATGGCCACAATTAAAGCTTCTATAGGGCCCACTGTAAATCCTACCTGATGTATGTAGTTATATCCATAATGTTCATTTAGACCTCACGGTGACGTACGTGTTTTATCCACACCATTCAATCGTTTCACCAAACGAACGGCCATGATCATGGAACCCACCGTAAACCTCACCTTGACGTGTGCCTTGTACATTTATCCCACTCATTCTTGATCCACCATGATGTTTATGAGTTACCCACGTCATCCACTTATTGTGGACCTACCATAATATTTATGTGTGAACCCATCTGTTGGCAGAACCACTTGGGAGTGGGATCCACCGCACTATACGAGTTATACCCACACCATCCAACCATGGTCAACTTTGATGTATATATTATAAATCCAAACCATTTATCTTAGGACCTGTTGTAGCATAGGAGTATTACATGCGTCGTCTAAACCATTACAGAGTCACTGTGATGTTTATTTGCGATCTAACCTATTGGTAGCCCACTTGGAAGTGGAGTCCATCGGATTATACAAGTTATATCAACACCATCTATCATATGAGGACCACCTTAGTAAGTGCACGTGATGACCATCCTTGTTAGTGTATGAAAGGGGACCCAAGCCTAATAATGAGATAGATCCAAAGCCTAGTGAACCCAAAACATAAATCGATACAGTTTTTAAGTCGGGCCTGAATTGAGACAAGTGTTGGGCCGAATGGCAGGCTCACTTAATTCAAGACTCAAGTGAATTATAGACTCCACCTATGAGCCCACTTAGGCATTAGAGTGATGGGCCCATTAGTCATTAGGCCCATTTAGAGTAAAGCCTTATGGGCCCAATAGTGGAAATCATGTTGGGTTGAAGCCACTAATGGAATATCTATCTTGTGATGAATGAGATGTCATTGTGATGAATTATAACACCTCGACCCTTTAAGTGTCCCTTTGCATGTATGTGCCAATGTCTGGCGTAGACCTGTGATCCGACCCTACTTGAACCATACACTTCCGACAACTTCCATGAGTTGTACGACGTTTCTAACGAGACCCAAATCGAGTGCGCATGTACGCATTCAAACGAATGGAACATCAAGTACCTGAAACCCACGTTAACATGACTGATTCGTCGCTACAAACCCAATGGTACCTCTCATGCGTTGAGGCGAACACCCAAACTCAAGTTATCGCGTGAAGAACAGTTGTTGTTCATGTGCGTAAGCAACTCTAAAACTCCTAAATAGTGTCTAATTCAACTTTTTCCTCTATGAAATTAATGAGCTAATTAAGTCAATTAATCATGTCTTAATGGTGTCATAATAGTGCCATAAACTAGCTTAATCTCTCATTATTAAACTTTAATCAAGGTAAGCATTACTTCTCCTTAAAGTTAATGTATTTCCTTAAATTAAGGAGGGAGTGACACCTCACATATTCTAGAAAATGATTAAGTTTTAATAAACTATGCTTAAGGACCATAATCCATGCATTATAAGGAATAAATATGGATTTATTAAACTTAATAAAGTGGTGGGCACCAAAGTCAACAAAATCTCATAATTTAAGGAAAAGTTGGCACCACATCATTTCTAGAAACAATTAGGCCTAGTTTAAGTACAATTAAGACTCCATAAATATGCTTAATTAGCATAAAATAATGATTAGATTAAAGTAAATAAAGTTCATGCACCAAAAGTCAATTTATTTCCTTAAATCAATCGGGATGAAGTAGTTTTGTCCACCACTCTCTAGAAAATGAATCTCATACTTGATTAAGGGGCAATTACGCTCATTAAACCTTGCTGAGGAAAGACAAAGCACCCTTGAAATAAGGAGGTGTTTTTACCTATACCAAAATCTAGAAAAGTCTCACTAATCACCTTCCCATCTATTTATAGCCCTTCACTAAACAAATTTTAGGCACTTAAGTGCCCAAATTTCATCCTTAGAGAGAGAGAGAGAGAGAGTGGAGGTGGGTCATCTATCAAGATAATCTAACTCATCCATGGAGATCCAAACCATCCAAGTCTTTAATCAAGGTGAGTACACTGCCCTTTCAATTAATTCTCTTATTTTTTATGATATGGTTGACGATGTTGATGATAATGATGATGATGTGGGACCCACCAGTCGTGGATCCTACCGTGGTATTTGAGTGGGATCCAATCGTGTTAGTGCACTAGTTTGTACACCTTGTTTGTCAATCACGTGTGTCCATGTGTCTTAAAGTCGATTGAGCCCTGACAAACTGAAGACCGAAGATTCAAGTGGACAAGAAGCATCAAGGAGGAAGAAACAGGTAAATGAGGTGCCTTGGCGACCCTAACTCTAGAACCAAAACAACTCATAACCTCTAGATGACTTAAGAATTAATAGGTAAATTTCTAGTCATCTTACATTAGCCTTAGGAGTCCCAAAAGACCACCTATTGTAAGGCCTAAGTGGTTTATGAGCTATTACAAACAAACTAATAAAACAACAGATCACTGTGCTGTCGGCCGGTCAAGCACAGTTTCGGCCGACCAACAGCTCGGGTTGACAACCCGAAACAGGTGTAAACAAGATAGCAAAGACACCATGGGTCCTGAGTTAATTCAACCAACCGATGGGTTTGATCGATCATCCAACTAGTCAGGTCGATAGGCCGAAAGTAGCTAAATTTGGATAGCAAGTATACCTTAAGACATAGGGGGTTTCAACCAGTAGACACCCAAATTTGGCCGGCCGACAGGTTGGGTTGACAGGCCGATAGTTAGCCATTTATGCCCGTTTCTAATCGTTGGAACATGAACTTTATAAATATGGCATTCGGGCTTTAGGTTAACTGATGAGTTTTTAGTTCATTAGAGACCACCACCATTCCATATCCATAGGGGCTCTAATCCTAGGAGATTCAAGTCGTATCCCTTATGATTCATCACAAGCTAGAGCATTTAAAAACTTAAATGGAGATGAACTTGATCTCTCTCATACTATAGGGAGTTAAACACAAAGCTTATAGCCATATCATTGTCTAAACTCCTTAGAGAGACCCATTATGTGAATTTGTCTAGGCAATCAACTTTTTATTAGTTGTAGAGAATTCAACCAACCCCCCACCACCTTAGTCACCCCCAAAGAAGGACTATATGCAAGGTAGCCGATCAAAGGAGCTGAAGCATTCGGCATAAAAGATAGGGGGAGCATGAGAAGCTAATTCAAGCATGAGAGAGTTAGAAGAAGTGATTCAAGACGGCGCTACAAAGGGGACTCAATCCGACAAGTAAGTTGTTGATTGTAAGAGTCTGGTTCATGCTCTTTCCTGGATAGGATTGAGTATGAGAGTTTTTTAACCAAACTCGAAATAGGTTCTTGTGTAGAACCTTGGCTCTTGTGTAGAGCCTAAATCCAAAGTATCTAAGGGGAGCCCCCGGAAAGAGTGTACATGGGTTCTTATGTAGAACTAAGCTTATTAGTTAGCCTTGAAATCACTGTAGGTTTTTCTGTAGGACCGAGGTTATTGGTTAGCCTTCAAACCATTGTAGGTTCTTATGTAGGACCGAAGGGTTGGGTGGAACCTGTAAATACCTATAAGTTGAGAGGTGAACCTCTTCAAAACCTCCTTCAAGATTGAAAGGTAAACCTGTTGTAAAATATTTGGTATAGGTTGAGAGATGAACTTGATTTAAAATCTCCGTTATAGTGAAATTCGATGTACTCATGGGTTGAGTATGGATGCCGGATGTGGAATTGAAAAACCGAACTACTATGCATGCTTGTGTTTTGTGATTATATTTGAGCACATTGTTATTCATGCATTATTAGTTAGTTATATATTTTATGAATGCTTGAATAGAATGTATGCTAGGCTCTTGTAGGCAAATTCATACACAAGATGTATTTTTACTATAACTAGTTGCTTAATTGTTTCATTTTTTGTAGTCTATATGATTGGACCTACTTTGTTAGGAAGTTTAAGTGTTAATTGCTTTAATTTACTTTAATTGCTAATTAGTTTTAATTAAGGCATAAATTTTAAAAGGTTCTAATCACCTCCTCTAAGACTTAGCCATAGTTTTTAGCTTCACTCTTTGAGCTTCCACAAAGCGTTCGCTCCATAAATATGAGTTTATATGCAATTTCAAATCATTCACAAGGTCACACGAACTTGAGTAAAGGAAAGAAACAAATATAAGCGAGATCCAGATCCTTTCAAGAGACCCACTGACCATGGCCCCACCGTGACGTTTGTCAGCCATATAACAAGTTCACAGGGTCACAGAGACCCAGATGAAGGGACCTTTCCATGATCAGCTTGATTAGAGCCAAGTGGAGCCCGCTGTGAAGTATATGTTTTATCCAACATGGAAATTAATGGCCCCACTGGTCTTACCAAGTCCATACTCTCTCACATGTTGGGAAACGGACGCCTTAAATCAGGACCACACAAGGACCACCGACCTGTCGGTCGACCGGCCGGTCACAGTGAAGATCAGGCAGCGTTGCTACTGTGAAGATTTTAGGCCATCCGACCGGTCGGCCGACCGATGATAGGGGTGTCCGACCGGTCGAACGACCGGTCAGCAGTCTCCTTGTATAACGCAGGATTCTTGCGTGGTTTGTACGCAAGAGGTTTCTAAATCTGTTTTCTTGCCTATTTAAGGGAGAATATGGGATTAGAGGTTTATAAGGTTGCAAAGGGGATTGAGAGAGCTTCTAGGGTTTTCTTCTTGGGTAAGCTTGGAATTTCTCTTGTGGGCTTAGGTTTTGGGTTTTGGGTTCCATCTCTTATAACTTCTGATATTATAGTGGATTGGTGTTGCTTTGTGCCGTGTTTTTTACTTGTGAGGGGTTTTTCCACGTTAAATTTGGATTTTCTATGTGTGGGTGATTGCATGCATTGTGATTGCATTGTGTGGCTTGTTTGATTCAATTTGCTATTTGTGTTCGGCTTTGCTTCCATTGTTAGCCCTCCTATCCCAACAACTGGTATCAGAGAGATCGTTGGGGTGTAGCAGAAATTCGAATTTAAGATAAGAGCATGACATCAGGCATGAGGTTCGACATAGAGAAGTATTCGGGAAAAAATAATTTTGAACTTTGGAAGGTGTAGATGAAAGGCGTTCTAGTTCAGCAAGGATTGCAAGATGCACTCCTTGGAGAGCGACCAGAAGCTATGAAGGAAGGAGAGTGGGAGAAGATCGATGAAAAGGCCAATGTCTCAATCCAGTTGTGCCTAGCAGATGAGGTCCTGTATAACGTCATGAAAGAGAAGACTGTGGCTGCAACATGGGCGAAGTTGGAGAATATCTATGCGAAGAAATCTCTTGAAAACCGCATATACTTGAAGCTTCAGTTGTACAATTTGAGGATGACGGAGGGGGCCGATGTTGAGAGCCACATCAGCAATTTCAATAGGCTTATTTGCAAGTTGATAGATGTAGATGAGCCGATGAAGGACGAGGATCAAGCGTTTATCCTGTTGAATTCTCTTCCAGAATCATATAAGTCGCTCAAGGACTCTTTGTGCGCAGGTAGGGAGACTATTGGCGTAGAAACCGTTATCTCATCCCTTCAGACGAAGGCGATGAGAAGGAAAAGCGGCGGTGTGGGTCCCTCTACTGATGAGGCACTAGTTATAAGGGGAAGGAATTCTGAGTGGGGTGGAGGATCTCCTTCATCGAGATCTAAATCAAAAAGAAAGTGAAAGCACAAGGTGAGATGCTGGAATTGTGGGGAAGAAGGGCATGTGAAGATGGATTGTTCGAATCCCGGGAAAAGGCAGGAGAAATCTGGAGATTCTTCTAGGGAAGGAACCAATACCGTAGAGGACGGTGGTGACGGTTGTGATGTATTGACTGTATCCGGCATAGAGCCTCTTGATGGAGAGTGGCTCTTGGATTCAGGGGCATCATGTCATGTATATCCTGACCGAAGTTCATTCATGTCATACAAGGAGTATGATAGGTGGATCGGTGTTTGTGGGCGATAGCTACGCTCGCAATGTGGTGGGGATTGGTTCGGTGCGCATTAGGATGTTCGATGGAGTCGAACAGGATCCTTGAAAGTGTGAAGCATGTTGTCACGCCCCAAATTTGGTTCTCGACGTCCATTCGTTGTAACCCGAATTCAGAGGTGACAGCCTCCGTAGTACCCCGATCTCGGATCCTAACCCTACACGTCAGGTTCCGATCCTGAGATACCACAAGGAGGATTTTAGGGTCTAAATTATTTTTTTTTTTTTAAACATGAGCATCACCATATGAGTACCATCAAAGACAAACACAATATTTTCACTAAATCATATCATTTATATACAGTACTGAAAAGTAAATACACAATGCGTAAATATAAAAACTGTGCACAATCCGGCACCTCCTGCTACTGCACTCCCAACTCCAACTCAACGTTGCTAATACACTCTGGTATAACCTGCAGCGTAACAAACGCGCATAAGCTTCGAACGAAGCTTTGTGAGTGCGTGTGTGCGTGCACAATGCGTATGACAAGCATGATAAATATCAGAGTAAGCAGTAAAGCATGATGAGAAATCTAAACCAAAACTTAGCCTAATTAGGCTACACGATCATATGATATGAATAACCAGCCTACAACGGCTATGCAAGCATGCAATACAGATAACTAACCTACCATGGCTATGCAAACATGCAATACAGGTAACCAGCCTACCAAGGCTATATACTCATACTATGCAATGGCCTACAGGGCCTAATATCGTATATAATGATCCAATGCATGTATGCAAATCACCACCTCTAAGTACAGTGGTCCAGATACGAACAGTCATAACGTGATCGCCTAAGCAATGCAGGACTTGGAACTGGTAGCTCACCCTAGTGTGGTAGCTCGCCCAGGCTTACAGCCCAGCCCACATCACACCTGCCCACGTCAGGACTGTCCCACACCATACAGAACATCATTCACATCACTGATACGAATACCATCTCTGAAACGGAACATCATCGGGGTCTCACAGACCTCACTATTCACCAGTAGAATGCCAAAGCCAATCTGGTGCAATAGTGGACCTACTCACAGCCGATCAAACTCAACCCACTTTGCCAACACGCTTCCGGCAAGTTAGGTCAGACCTCCTTCCAAACTGACCACGTGCAGTGGAAAACACCGCCGTTTAGTATTCGGCATACTGGTGTATGATTAAACCACCCGGTCCTTGAATGGAGCACCCACCTTGGTACCAACGGGATCAGGGACTTTCACCCAAGGACATCTTTGGCATCCAGTTTAAAGATCACATATTTCCGGTGTTCTGCAAACCACGATGGAGCTGTAGTTGCAACGTAGTAACCATGCTATATGCGGCACAAGCAGACGGTGTAAAATGCAACCATGCATACAAACGCGGGACGACATGCCCGTGCAAGTCTCCAAAGAGCACCATAAAACTATAAGGTCTCAAACACAATGTCACCGTCAGCTAGTAATGAACTGCACGACAATCACTACCGATATGGCCGGTTGATACAAGACAATCAGATGAGCCAAGCATTCATGATGCATGAGTCAAGTATACAGTATGAGTGCCAACAAGTAGTCCATCTACCACGATGGCAATAAATCAATCTAGTCCAACCTATTTGAGATATGATTAAGATGAGGGGACACATATGAATGATCGAGTCATAGTGCGGGATGTCGTTAGCCAGGGAATCTCGCACCAAGGGCTACAAGGTATGCTAAGCTATTCCTACCATACAGTGTAAGTCAGGATGATAGATTCCTGTCCTCGAATAGTCCCACACCTATTGGAGAGGTTTGCGATAGAGAGCATGTGAATTACATTTGTGCGACTACATCTCGAATGCTTTATGAATACGTTTATGCCCTAGTGGTCCCCAACTAACAATGGTGATTCGGGATGCATACTCATTACACATGCATGGTGGTCGTCGAAGCATATAGTATAAAGATCACATATGAGTATTCCAACAACACTACGTGTGGCAACAGACATACTAAAAATAGCATAAAAAGATAATTCACTTATAATACAAGCAAACATAAAGAGATAAGACTCTAAATGGATGGTATACAACAACACAGATGGTCCAACAACTGAACGGTGTGGATTAACCTTCAACATTCAAATAACCCAAATGGAAAGAAAATGATTGAATACACTACCGACACATCAAAGGTAGAACCTACTTGAGCGGCAAGAGTAGAATACCCAAAATCATGCCGAGACCCTAATCCTGTAGTACAGTTAAGATAAACACAATAATGGTCCGTAAAAGGAATGTCATAGAAAGGGTTGCAAGATAGACAGGTCATGACAGAGAATCATACATGGTAGGGTAATCTGAGATAGATGGTCAATACAATGAGGTCCAAAAAGGGACGACAGGTCTAACCTCATACTACAAGATAGGCTCCATATAATGGATGGCCTAGATGACATACGAACGTCGAGGATGAGCCCCACACTCACCCTAAAGGTAAACGGACGGTGTGGATGGGATATACACGATATGGTGGTCTTTAATAGTTGGGTACAAGGGTAGAAGGGGTGAGTCATATGAGTATATAAGCTGAGTTACCAAGATCAATCAACATGGTGAGTCAACAAGGTGAGTCAATAAGGCAGGTTGACAAGGCGGGTCAACATGGTAAGTTAACAAGGTGAGTTGACAAGACGGCTCAACAAGGTGAGTTTAAGAAGGTAGCCCTGTGACTTGGATCAAGCAAACTATAAGGATGACCTTTCAATAAGGGTTTACACAACTAATCATCAAGGTGGATCCACGGGATGGACAACGCGGTCATTCGAACACGTACACTGAGGTGGTCCTAAGGCCATCCTGTACATAACATGCTAGGGTCCATTCATTTGGATGGTTGGATCAAGCACAAAAATTAAGGCGGTCCTTATGGATGGCCGACATACATATCGCACCATGGAGGCCAATGACTGACGTGGATAGAACACATGCATAACAAGGTGGACCCGTGGTTAGGTATAACCGCACAAAGGAGTGGGGAAGCCACATACATCAATGGGCCCCAACAGTTTGGGATCAACCCGATATTTGTGCTTTCCCACTAATCAAGTGAGATGGCAATCAAACACCATGGTGGGGCCCGCACACCACACGTGTGGAACCCCACCCATGGCTGGGTGACTTATGAACAGGAAGAATGGCAAATAAACATAACGGATGGGTCCTGTAAAGTTTTCAATGGTAGGCGTTCAACCACCCTTATTTTCTACGTGTGGCCCACCCAAAACTGGGCCTCACGCCCCGGCCAAGGTGGACAACAATGTATACAACACATCTATCAAGGTGTATCAAGGTGGGAGCCCAAGATGGGCCCCATGGCCTTTGGTTGGATGGAAAATTAAACATTACAATGGCCCCAAGGAAGGTTTCAAAGGTGGGCATCAATGACCACTGTTTCCTACAATGTGGTCCACCTGAGGTTTGGATTTACCTCATTATGAGGGCCCACGTCCCTAAAATAATATGGAAAAATAGATGGTCGGCATAGATAAAACAGATGCATCGTGGTGAGACTAAACAGATACATCACGTTGGAACCCACAGGGTGGGCCACCTACTGGGCTGCATGGTACCCAGCTGGGTTCCAAGAGTTTTCAATCAAACTGGTATTTTTGTTTTCCCATTCATCCATATACATGTGATCTTATGAACAAGTTGAATGACGGATAAACATCACTGTAGGGCTGGAAAGGTTTCAACGGTGGAGATCATTATTCCCACTGTTTCCTGTAGCACGGTCCACTTGACATTTGGATATGCTTAACTTTTAGGCTCAGCCACTAAAATGAGCTGGAACAACGTATAGACGCAATAGATAAGGCACATACATTCTAGGTGGGCCCAACGAGTGGGGCCCATTGCCATGCCCAGAGGGCTGCGCTGCTGGGCAGCAGCGTCCCCTGGACGCTGTCTGTCCAGCGGCCAGCGTTTCATATATATTTTTTTATTTTTTTATTTTTATTCTCTCCTCAAGTGGGGCCCACAGAAGCTTTCAATCAAGCTGATATTTTTGCCCTCCCTTCTCCCATGCATGTGTGAACTTATGAACAGGTTGGATCTCAAATAAACATCATGGTAGGCCATTCGAAGGTTTCATCGGTAGGGTCACTGTCCTTACTGTTTTCTGTGGTGGGGCCCCCTTGAGACTTGAATCTGACTCATTCTTGGGTTCATGCCCTAAAATGATCTCCCCAAATGGATGGACGGTGTGGATACAGCACATGCATCATGGTGGGACCCATGAGTAGGCCTCTAGCTGGCAGCACGAGCCAGCGTCCGTGGACACTGGTACGCCCAGTGCCCGGACGCCCCTCCTTTCCTTTCTCTCTTTCTTTTTTTTTTGTTTTTCCATAGTTTTCATCGAGTGGGGCCCACATAAGGGTGATCCACTCCGTCTATCAGGTTCCTCGGCTCAAGCTAGAAGCTTAAAAGTGGGCCGAAGGATTTCTGACAGTAGAAATCATTATTTCCACTGTTTTACGCGGTGCTGTCCACTTAAAATTTGGATCGGTTTCAAATTTGGGGCCTGGCCCTAAAATGATCTGGGCGAACAAATGGACAGCGTGGATACAAAATAAACATCAAGGTGGGTCTCACGAGTGGGGACCCCATTCATGCCATCCGAACGTCCAGCGTCTGGACGTTAATTTGCTTTCTTTTTTTTCTTTTTTTTTTCCTTTTTTTTCTTTATAATACTTTCAAGTGGGGCCCACATGTGTAAGATCCACTCCATTTATCAGATTATTCAGCTCCTGGGGAACCCAAAGAACCCTATATTGGGTGTGCTATGAGGCCTACAAACATCAAGGTGGGCCAAAGAAGTTCAGCAGTCCACATCATTATCTCCACTGTTTTCCTATGGTGTGGTCCACCTACGAACTGGATCTGCTTCATTTTTGGTGTCCAGCCCTAAAATGGGTTGGAGAAACAGACGGACAGTGTGGATTAAGTCCATACATCAGGGTGGGTCCCACGAGTGGGGGCAACCGTCAACGCCCAAAAGGGGCTTCGCCCCAGCGCTGCTGGGCAGCAGCGTCCTCTGGACGCTGGCTGTCCAGCGGCCATCTCCTTCATTCTTTTTTTTTTTTTAACATTATTATTATTATTATTATTATTATTATTATTATTATTATTATTATTACAAGTACGTGGGGCCCATTCCTGATGATCCAGCCCATCCATCTCATTGCCCATCACAAGGTGGGCCCAAGGAAATAAAATGAAAGGTAAACGAGAAAAGAGGGGAAGTTTGCACTCACAATGATGGTTGGACAGTTGAATTGCCGATTGGACGGTCCGGATGATGATCAGGGTCCTCCAAGCTAGATCTCCTCCTTCAATCTCTCTAACTCTCTCTTTCTCTCTCTTGATCTCCCTCTAAATCTCTCTCTACTTCTCTCTCTTCTCTCTATCTCTCTCCTTTCTCTCTTTCTCTTTCTCTCTCCTTTTCTCTTGCAAAATAGGAAAAATGAGAAGGCCACCCCCCTACGTATGGCTCTTGTATGGGAGAGAGGGGGGTACATGAGGTGATGATGATGATGATGGGAGAGGGCATGAGAGGTATGGGTTGGAGTTGACTTTGGTGAGACAGGAATGGGGTGGGTATGGTGTGTGTAGGCTAGGGTAATGATAGGGATATGGGTGAGAGTGATGGTGATTGATTTGACATGTATTGGGATTTGTGCAAGTGGGGCCCACGCCACACGCGCGTTGCCCGGCCCACCTCGAATTGCGCAAAAGTACGCATCTTTCACACCGGGTATCGCAATGAGGCGTGCCGCACAGCATTGGAATAGCAGCGCCTACGCGGTCGCCAGGGTATAGGTCTTGGGTTGATGCGGTACTAAAATAGGGTCGCGATCGAGGCTCGCTAATCTGGTCCATCCTGGACGTACCGGTACAGGAAACTAAACGTACGGAGGGAAATTCAGGGTACGGGTCTTACACATGTCCCTGAGATGAAGAGAAATGTGACATCTCTTGGTGCACTCGAGGCGAAAGGGTGCAGGTTCATCGGCTGCGATCGGTATTGTAAAGTGGTGAAGGGAGCACGCGTGATGATCAAGGCACGAAGGTCAATAATCATTACAAGGTGATCGGGAGCACAATTCATGGTGGAGCTGCGGGATTGGAAGCGGGATCCACGGATGCTCAAGTGTGGCAAGAGAAAAAGAGCCACATGGGAAGAGCAACAAGGCATGTGAAAATGCAAAGATAAGGTCGATGGGGCATGAGAAGCGACGGGATTATAATGATGACGAAGTAGAGGTGGAGATTGTACGTGGCAAGGTGGTACATGGTAATTTGAGTCGTTGTGGAGTTTGTTGGGAAACGGAGGCCTCAAATCGGGACCACACAGGGACCACCGACCAGCCGGTCATAGTGAAGACCAGGCAGCGTTGCTACTGTGAAGATTTTAGGCCATCCGACCGGTCGGCCGACCGACCGGTAGGGGTGTTCAACCGGTCAGCAGTCTCCTTATACAACGCGGATTCTTGCGCAGTTTTCGCGCAAGAGGTTTCTAAATCCGTTTTCTTGCCTATTTAAAGGGGAATACGGGATTAGAGGTTTTTAAGGTTGCAAAGGGGATTGAGGGAGCTTCTAAGTGAGAGAAAGAGCTTGAAGAAGAGGGTTTTCTTCTTGGGTAAGCTTGGGATTTCTCTTGTGGGCTTGGGTTTTGGGTTTTGGGTTCCATCTCTTATAACTTCTGATATTATAGTGGATTGGTGTCGCTTTGTGCCGTGATTTTTTACCCGTGAGGGGTTTTTTCACGTTAAATTCGGATTGTCTATGTGTGGGTGATTGCATGCATTGTGATTGCATTGTGTGGCTTGTTTGATTCAATTTACTATTTGTGTTCGGCTTTGCTTCCGTTGCCGACCCTCCCATCCCAACATCACACACACTCTTCTATACGCAACTGCAGAAAATAAAAATAAAAATACAGAAGAAAAAAATAATGAAACCAAAAACAAAAAGTAAATGGTGGTGATTGAATACCTACCGTATTATCTTAAGGTATAAGCCAAGGATTATGCAGATCCAAATCACCGGTGGACCACAAACAGTAAATGGTGGTGATTGAATACCTACCGTTGAAAACTTCCTAAGCCCACTAAAGTCTCCTTTGCAAGTCAATCCATTGCTAAGAGAGAGAGAGATTAATAAAATATTATATGAGGATGCCCTCTCTGGACGTCCAGTCATGTGTTATTAATTTTTTTTAAATGCTGTGGCCCCACAATGTAAGCACATGATGTATGTGTCACATCCACACCCTCCATCCATTATCTCATATTATTTTAGTGCATGGCCCAAAAATGAGTCCGATCCAAAGCTTAGTGGACCACACAACAGGGAATGAATTCCCACCGTTAAAACCTTCCTGGGTGCCACCATAGACTATGTCTGTCATCCAACCAATTAAATATATATATATATATATATATATATATATATATATATATATATATATATATATATATATATATATATAACCAGCAGCGTCCAGCAATTGATGCTCGCCGGACGCCACCGAGATTGGTGCCCCTTACCATGGCCGTTCATCCAGCAGCCCCATCCTGGCCGTCCATTGGATGCTCCAGAATGTTTTAGGACATGTGATCAAAGTTGCAACCGATCTAAGGCTCGGGTGGGCCACACAACAGAAAATAGTGGAGATTGAACACTCACCGTTAATAGCTTGGGAGCCCACCGTAATGAATGTTAAATCTGCATCGTTCATCCATTTTTCCAAATTATTTTACTGGACGAGCCCCAAGCTGGAGCAGATTCACGACTCATGTGGGCCACACAGTGAAAGTAAAAGCTAACCTTTGAAAACTTCACGGCCCCCACCGTGAGCTTTAACTTCCGAAATATGGGGCAGAATTAACAACAACAACAAACAAACAAAAAAAAAAAAAAAAATGAAAGAAAGAAAGACAACCCAGTTGCTGTCCCTGGTGTGAGGCCCAGTTAAATGTACATCAACTCCGTACATTTTGTTTTCGGAGTGTTTGCCCCCACATGAGTGAGGCGGATGTAAATACCAGATGAACCACGCCACAGGAGGCAGTGTTGATTAACGCTCACCTTTAAACTTTCCGAGATTCCCTGTATTGATTCCAACCGTCCAGATCGTGAGACCCTTGGTGGACCGCACCTAGATGGATTTATTTTATCTTAGAAGCCACCTTGATGATGTATTTTATCCACTCCGCTCGCCAATTTGCCGAACATAGGACCAAAAATAAAGTGATGATTGAACTTTTACCATTGAAAACCTCTTCTGGGCCTATCATGATGTATCTGTTCTATCCTGACTATCCATCCTGACCATCAGATCATTTTATGGACCCAAAACTCAGGCTGGTCCAAACCTTAGGCGAGCCGCACCACATGAAACAGTGAGGGCCGAGCAACCATAGTTAAAACCTTCTTAAGGAGCCATTGCAATGTTTATTTCCCACAACCTTCTTAAGGAGCCATTGCAATGTTTATTTCCCATCTGACCTAGTGGTGGCCCCATCTAAGCGCGTGTGGGACCCACCCACTGGGCCGGGGGGGGGGGTGCTCTTGAAATGAAACAACTCGGAATACCAAGTGGACCACAGTATAAGAAACATTGTTGGCTGAACTCCCATCGTTGAAAACTTCCTAAGGCCCACCTCGATGTATTCGTACGACTCATCTCGTGGAGTTCTCTGTGGCCGTCATATATGCATAGGTGTTGCCTACCCCGTTCGGCAGGTAAGCCTTCCCAAAATGAAGCAGATTCAAATCTCAAGACAACCATACTGGACAAATAATGTTGATTGAACACAATAATAATAATAATTCCTCGTACTCACATTGATGAGTATACTCGGTATCTACACCAGTCATTGGTGGGGACCCTCCGCGAACCACCGTAGTGTATGGATTTTATCCACTCCACCCATTAGATGGACCAGCCTCCCAAATTGAAATGGATCCAAATCTAGCGTGAACCACTGGACAGGAAACGATTCTGATTAATGGCCACCATTAAAGCTTCTATAGGGCCCACTACCATGATGTATGTATTATATCCACAATGTTCATTCAGACCTCACCGTGACGTACATTTTTTATTCACACCGTTCAATTGTTTTGCAAATCAAACGGTCCCAATCATGAAACCTGCTGTAGACCTCACCTTGACGTGTGCCTTGTACATACATATTGTTCATTCTTGATTCACCTTGATGCATGTGAGTTGCCTATGTCGTCCACTTGTTTTGGACCCACCGTAATATTTATGTGTGAATCCGTCTGTTGGTGGAACCACTTGGGAGTGGGATCCACTGCATTGTAGCATCCATGGCATGTTTATTTATACCTACACCGTATGACATCCAAATTACTTATCTTAGGCCCCATTGTAGCATCCATGGGAGTGTTACCTACGTCGTCTAACCCATTATAGAGTCACTGTAATGTTTATTTACAATCCAACCTATCAGCAACCCACTTGAAAATGGAGCCCATCGGATCATACGAGTTTTATCAACACCATCTATCATATGAGGACCATCTTAGTAAGTGTACGTGATGACCATCCTCTTTGTTAGTGCATGAAAGGGGACCCAAGCCTAATATTGAGATAGATCCTGGTGAACCCAAAACATGAAACCAATTTAGTTTAGGTCGGGCCCAAATGGAGATAAGTGTTGTGCCGAATGTCAAGCCCACTTAATTGAAGACTCGGATGAATTATAAACTCCACTAATGAGCCCGCTTAGGCATTAAAGTGATGGCCCCATTAGCCATAAGGCTCATCTAGAGTAAAGCCTTATGGGCCTAATAATGAAAATTGTGTTGGGCCGAAATCACTAATGGAATATCTATCTTGCGATGAATGAGATGTAATTGTGATTACAAGTAGTGCATGTGATTGTGATAGTTGTGGATGATGGTAATGGTATTGATGATTGTGGATTAGTAGAGATATGCAATATGATGCCTTGAACATATTGATGTTAATCATACTCATGCATCATGAAATGACGGTATGCGTATGTGTGCCATAATGTATCCATCCATGCATAGGATATGTCCTTTATAGTTGGGTCACATGATCGAGAATTAATATAGCCGATAGTGGGATATGATGATTAGATATGAATTTTCTAGCCTAAAGGCTAAGCAAACCCTAGATTCATAGCATTACATGTATACTACATGCACCTAATTGTATGCGTTGGCATGATTACTTGAATTCATGCATGATCATAACATTTATGATGATGGTAATACCGTAGTTGTGTCATATAACATGAATTTGATCTTGGTGATGAAATGTATATCTATGATGATTTAGATTATCCCTAAAAAGGTACGGGACACTGAAAATGTGAAATAGTAGGGGATGATGTGCCCCTTAGGTTGAAAGTCCCTAAACCTCGATGGTACCTAGCAATGCCTCATTGTCGAGCTGGGTGGATACATGGTTCATGGATTTGACTCCCATTGACGAGGTTGGGTTGAAGTGGGTCCAACCTACTTAAGGGTTGATGTGCGAATAAGGACCGATCTAACCCGTCGATGAGGAGAAGCGCAAATGAGGTCCATTACTGGCATGCCGAGTGAAAGTTTTACGACACCAATGCAGGGCAGGTATGCGAGGTCGATTGCTGGTGTCTGGTGCATGAGCGTCGACCATGGTGTTTCCCGGGATTATATAGTTGTCATGAAACGACATGACAACATGACGATGATGATGATATGTCTATGGACATATATGATTTGGTTATGGTTATGGTATTGTGGTAATAGAGATGTGGTAGGATGACATGGTGGTGCTGGTAGCATTGATTCGGCGCATGATATGATGCATATGCATTGCATTGCACTATATTTGTACCAGCATCATACTTTACATATTATGTGCATTCTGCCATACATGATTCCTTGATTGCGTATTTACCTTACTTGCATGCATGTAGGACACACCTGCAAACATGTGTGTACTCACTGGCCTTTAAAGCTCATGCCTTCATTGTATAATTTTTTCAAGACAATACAAGAATCAGGAGTAGCAGATGATGTATGTTGCGTGACTTTTAGACACTATGCTTCAGACGTATTTTGAGGATTATTTATTTTTGAAAAATAATTGTATCGTAAACATATTGTATAGTGAAAACTGAATTATTTTGTTTGTGTTGGAAATGCCAATCTTGTATGCCTAATGTTGAGCTTCCATTTTATACATTTTCTAGCCATTACATCATATTACATGCATGGTTTGTATGCTTAAAAAGACCCATCTAATGCTTGCTTTATGTTTGTAGGAATGAAAAAGAGAAGTCATGAATTTGTTGTTAAAAGGGTCCTTTGGAACCACATTGAAGACACTGAAAAGAAGCCCTAATCACGTCAGAAAGACCCGGATCGGCCAGAAGAAAAGAGGAAATCAACATTCATATTAGAAGGCCACTGGGCGCCGGACTATGCGACCATCACATGGTCGGGCACCCGAAATTGGAAGGAAATATGCTGAACCCGCTGGACAAATCTGGACCTGACCAGGCGCCCGACCAACATTTGGTCGGGTGCCCAATATTCAAAGTAATTTCATCAAAAGTGCACTGGACTGATTAAAGCTCGGTCAAGCGCCTGACCAAAATATGATCGGACGCCCGACCAACGTCTGATGACCGACGTAGGTGTGTAAGTTTTTATGCAATCTGAGGCAGTTTATAATTTTTCCTATAAAAGGACACCTTGAAATCCTTGCTAAGGTATCTTAGAAGAGTTCTAAGTTCGTGGGGAGCAAGGGAGAGCATCGTGGAGCGACCGTAACTCCTCCAACTAGGGTTTTTTTTTCCAATTTTTCATATTTTTGCTTAGTTTTTCTTTGAATTCTAGTTGAAGCATGATAGTGCTCGGCTATAACCTCTTAGCTAAGGCTAAAAGGTGAAGCTTGTGAGTAGTTATCATGTTGAATTCGTTCTAATTCAAGTATTTTGCTTTAGGTTGGATTTTTAAGTTCTAAATTGAATAAAAGTCGATATTTTTGGATGTTTTATGAGAGTTAATGTGCTTCGAACATGAGTTCCTTGCAATTCTCTAAGATTATCATGTTTGGATTGGTTAGATTCGAATTGTAGTAACCCTAGAGCGTACCATAGTCCATTGGCATGGTCATTACTTCAAAGGCTACATATTCGACTTCTATATGCTTCATTAGAACTAGAATCTTATTCTTCCACTTGAGTAGGGATTGTTTGTGTTTGAATGTTATATCTTCCAACTAGAAGAGAGATAAAACTTCAATTCTAGTTGTGTTATGCTTGGATGAATGAATTCACATGAGGGCTATCACAAGTGGATCCTTGAAAGCCTTAGTTCCTTTGATTAATAGATTTTTACAAATTTATGTTTAATCTAGTTTTCATAATTGAAATCCCAAATTGCTTAATTTGAAGTTGCTGGAATACTTAGAATTGGTTTACCTAATTCCCTATGGATCGACCTCGGTCTTACCGAGAATTATTACTACATCGTAGCCTTACACTTGAGGCGAGCGAACACCTAATATCTGGTATAAAAAAAAATTGTCCTTAAAATTTATAGTCGGGCGCTGAGTTCAGGACTTAATGTGTGGGCGTCGAAGCCGAACTCGAAGTTCGACACGTCGCGAGCCAAGTTCGACCACTGTAAATTGATCGTACGGGAGGTCGAGTTTGGGGCGCAACAGAACGTATCCATATTTCTTTATCTATATTAATAAGCCACTGATATGGGAGGGGTTGACAATTCTATACAGTGCATGACCTCTCCAAATTTAGCTTACCTAAATGTCTTATATTTGGCCAAAAACACTTCTTTAATAACTTTTCCTTACGTTCTGACATTATATTTGAGAACACATGGTACATGCAATAGTTATGGGTTGTGTGAGGAAAGATGGGATAAATCCAACTACTCCGTGCAAACTGTGGAGGAGCTAGTTTCAATTTTTATTGTTCTCCAATTCCCTAATCTCATAAGCTATTAGGAGGATATGATAATCTCCATCCAATGTTGTAACCATGAAGAGTACACCCTTATACTTTTGTTCACAACCCCAAGTGCAGGGTCGCGATGTAGTTATAACTCGGTGAGACCGACATCGATCCACGGGAAATGAATATAAGTTCAAACACTCAAAGGCAACTAGGATTGAGAACTAAACTAACTAATTTAAACTAATATTGGAAAAGTATGGATGAATTCAGATTTAAAGGAAAAACAATGCAAAATAAATATTAGAGCATCAAGGATCCACTTTTAGTTACTAACAATATCCAATTCAATTAATTTAATTCAATAACACAACTGGAATCGAAGTCCTATATTTGTCCAGTTGGATAATAGAGCGGTTAAATCATAATTCAACAACCCAAATTAGATAGAAAATTCATTGATATAGTTCCCTCATTAAGAACCAAAGCACTAATCGCAAGGAATCAAATTCTATGAATTAATCAGATTAGTCCTCTGCAAAATATGTAAGATCATAGATATGGTCTTCATTATAATCTTGTCACTAGATTAAAGTAGAACCACAACTTAAACTTCAATCAAACTAACCAATAAACAATTCTGTCTAATTCAGATTTCAACAAAAGATTATGAACTTTCATTAATTAGTTCTAATAGAAATCCACCGTTTCAACTCATAGAGAACTCAAAGCATTCACCGTATCTGATAAATCTTAGGGTTTCCACAAATCAAAACTCCATAAACTATTCTAATCAATCTCAAAAATTTGAAAGCATCCCTCCTATGTACATGGCAAAACAGACCTCAGAATTCTCTAAAACTACCAACTTTATTCAAACTAAATAATGAATTGTTCATCAATTAAATCAAATTTTGAAATCAAAAGAACTAAAACATCATCAATAACTTAGAATTGTCATCTCTCAGCTCTACCTGAGAGTTAACTTAAAAGAAACATGAAAACAAAAAACTAGAACTAGAAAAAAAAATAACTAGAAGTAGAAGGCTAGGAAGCCTTCTAGGTCTTGATCTCCTTGCTCCTATGCTTATAGGACTCCTTGGATGTCTTAGGATGTGTTGAGAGAAGCCTTTAAATAGGAAAAATCCACCAAGTTTCGCAAATTCGAAAGATTCCACCGACTTTCACAAAAATCACTTCTTTCGATAAATCTAATAGGCTTCGATGGATGCTTTGATGGATCGAAATAATTTCAATGAAACATCTCTCGAACTTGTTCATTTCTTTATTTATTTGCAAATCCATTATAGTCCGGTCATTTTCCTTTGTCAGTTCATGAAGCTAGGCCAAGAGTACATCATATAATTCTTCATATGATCCCATTACCTCAGACATTTGATGACATGCTCATCATGGGAAAAGATATCAAGAAGATTGACGAGTTGAAACAGGAGCTTGGCAAGTCTTTTACGATGAAAGACTTAGGCCTGGCCAAACAGATTCCAGGAATGGAAATCACCCGTGACAGAATCGGCAAGAAACTATGGTTGTCACAAGAACGGTATGTTGAAAAGGTCCTTGAGAGATTTAACATGAAGACAACGAAGCCAGTCAGTTCTCCACTCAATGGTCACTTTAAATTGAGCGACAGACAGTGTCCCAAGACCAAGGAAGAGTTGGAAGAGATGCAGAAGATACCCTACACTTCAGTGATAAGAAGTTTGATGTATGTTATGGTGTGAACGGGCCCAAACATAGCATATGAAGTTGGCGTTGTGAGTTGGTATCTTGCCAATCCTGACAAGGAACAATAGGAAGTAGTGAAATTGATACTAAGGTATCTGGGGGGCTCATCAAAGTTTAGTTTATGCTTAGGTGAAGAAAAACCTATGTTGGAAGGATACATATGATGCGGACGTGGCAAGTAACATAGACTCCAGGAAATCTACATCAGGATTCATGTTTACGTTTGCAGGGGGAGTGTTATAGAATAAAGTTGGTCGAAGCATGCGATAAGCGACTCCCTCAAGCAACCTTGTATGGTCTACATACGACATGCGAGCGTGTCTCTTTGATAACTATAAACTGCGAGCAAGTCAATACAATACATATCGTCTAGCGAATAGGATTGGGCGCATCTCGGCTTATGAAGAACCAATCCAGATAGACGTTCTCACTAGCCTATCGTTCATCCACATTCGAGCAAATCTAGTCACTAGTCGGTTGACAAAGATATTACCTGGGTCGTAGTCTCAACAGCCCATATAGTTCAGGAGTTGGCCCATATTACAAATCCACTTATATCTATTATCACCCGTCAATCCTAGATTAAATGGGATTAACATCAAGCAACGTGATCGTCTAGGTCTCTAACCAGATAAGATAACGTCTTATCCCCTAATATTGGGAAGATCTCAACCACTTACGTGACAAACTAGTCCACCAGGACCTAAATAAATAGAGGTTCTCATGGATGAGGAAGGTAAGCAATATCTTAGCCCATGTTTCACACTTCATCTTACGTTGAAGTCTATCACTAACTTAATCATAGAAGGGCTAACAGCCGAACGTCAGCCACCCTTAGTTTCATCTGTGGTTTTCAGGTAGAAGGAAGGAGGTTACCCTCAAGAGGACTATGAATCATTAGGAGGAGGAGTTGTTATCAGTTTTTGACATCAACAGATTGGCGCCATCTATGAGAACAACGTCTAATTCGTTCTCACTATTATATCTCGTACCCTTCATCATGCCTCCGAAGAAAACCAACCATCCCTCCACCTCGAGGCAGACATTGCCTCCGGTTGAAGCTCCTGAACCAGATCCGAATCCTCCTCGGTCCACATCAAGAGCTCCTTCATTGCTGCCCAATCCACCGGGTCCTGTGGTCCAGAATCCGTTCCGAGATTTGTCTGGCGATTTAGATGGTGCTATGTGTTATCTGGGAGATACTCTCCTCACTCTTCAAGTTGGGTTCCAGAATCTCACCAACCGATTTGATCAATGCTTTCCTCAACCACAACAAGCCCCGGAGGGACCACCATTGCAGCCTGTACCTGCAGCTTCCAGGCATTCGCCAGACGAACTTCAAGGGCAACATAACCCCCCTCCAAACGGTGTCACCCACGACACACAAGCTCCAACGCAACGTCCGTAGACCATTCGCTCCAGTGTATCTAGGCAGCATCAACTGGAAGAGCTTGACGCTGAAACCTCCGGTTATACTATGCCATGGGAATGATATCTTGAAGATCGTTTTGCCCACATTAAGCAACGATATCAATCTAACGACTCTCACATCAATTCATCGTGCAGAGCCTCCCTTTACTCATCAAGTTATGGAGGCCCCTTTGCCCAAGAAATATCGAACGCTCAATATAGTCTCGTATACTAACATTGGTGATCCTCTCGAGCATCTAGAAACGTACAGGTCTCTCATGGAGTTAAAAGGATATAGCTCAGAGATTATGTGTAGAGACTTCTCTTTAACTCTGAAGGACGCTGCGCGCACATGGTTCCATGGTCTAAAGCCTCAATCGATAGAATATTTTTCTCAATTGTCGAAGCTCTTCCTGTCTCAGTTTATGGGAAGCATCTGCACAAAGAAACTAGCATCTCATCTGTCAGGTTTGAAGCAGCGCCACAATGAGATGATTAAAGAATTTATGGTTCGGTTCACAGCAGAAGCCGTTCAGAAGGAAGGTTACACTGAGGATAAAGGCCTCACTACTCTGATCACAGGCGTCACTAGCGAAAGGTTCCAATTCGCCCTGGATAGAATCCTCTGAAAACGATGGCCGAGTTTGAAGGCCCAAAAATACATTAACGCTGAAGAAGTAGCCCTCACTCATCATGATGGCTAAGGGAAGAAAAGTAAATTCGAAGAAACATCTTCTTTCGGCAAGAAGTATCGTCGTGATCAACATGATCGTTCTCCCAAGAAGCCACACATAGGGAGATATCATAACTATACTCCTCTCAATCAATCTCCAGAGAAGGTGCTAATAGAGATCAAGAACAAGTCTTATGTCAAGTGGCCCCCGATGATTAAATCAGATCAAGTGAAGAGAGACAAGAGGAAGTTTGTTACTTCCGCAAAGATCATGGACACAATACCTAAGACTGTATATCCCTCAAAGATCAAATAGAGATGCTTATTCGTAGGGGGCATCTTCATAACTATGTCACATAGCGGAATCATTCCCCTTAGAAACCTAGCACATCAACGCGTCATGAAAGTCCATCCCGGAGGGAAAGGTCACTGCAACTTCATCAGTCGCAAGAAGATGTAGATCCAGCTGGTAAAATCAGAACCATAGTGGGCGGTTCAGCTTGTGGATGCGATTCTCAAGCTACGAGGAAAATCTACGTCCGCAAAGCATATCAAAAACCTCAACATGTTTACTGGATAGAGAAATCATCTAGCTCATCAAAATCAAATCATCAGTCGATCTCCTTTTGTGATAAATACGCCGAAGGAATTCACTTCCCCCACGAAGATTCCATCATAGTGGCATTAAAGGTAGCTAACTATTTAACCCATCGTATCATGTTAGATACAGGTAGATCTGCAGATGTGCTCTATTTGGAAGCCTACAACAAGATGGCTCTTGCGAAAAACCTGCTTAAGACAATCTTCATGCCCCTCATCAGCTTTGGAGGTGAGGTGGTCATACCAGAAGGAAGTATCGACCTCCCTATCACCTTCAGGGAGGCCCCCGCCAAGATTACCATATTTATCAATTTTCTCATGGTAAATCGAAAATCTGCGTATAATGCCATCTTAAAACAACCATCGCTCACCAATCTAGGGGCAGCTTTGCATCCCCTCTACTTGTGCATCAAATTCCCCACTCCAAATGGTGTCAGAGTAGTTAGAGGGAACTAAAAAGAAGCTCGATCATGTTATGAGATAGCGGTTCAAGATCGGAAGAGCGCCCAAGTCACTCCTATTATGACAGTTACAGGAGATTCAGCAGGCTCTTCAATCGCGACAACATTGGACCCAAGAGAAGATACACACCAAGCAGGAGCTCCAGGAGAAGAAACTGTCGAAGTCCACTTATCAAAAGCAGATCCGACTAAAAAAGTCCTTGTTGGGTCATCTTTGGACCATATATTCCGAGCTCGCTTGACCAGCTTTTTGGTTGAATATCAAGACGTCTTCGCTTAGTCGCATAAAGATATGTCAGGCATCGACCCTGAAGTTGCTGTTCATAGACTGAAGGTTGATCTGTATTTTAAGCTCATCCATCAGCGTCAACGTGTGTTCACAGCCGAAAGACAAATGGTCATAAAAACATAAGTCGACAAGTTGTTGGCCGTTGATTTTATTGAAGAAGTCGATTACCTTGAGTGGGTCGCAAACATCGTCCTCGTTCGTAAAGCAAATGGAAAATGGAGGATGTGTATAGATTATACCAATCTGAACAAAGCGTGTCCAAAAGACAGTTTTTCGACCCCCCACATTGACCAGTTAGTTGATTCAATGGCTGGGCACGCTCTACTCAGTTTCATGGACGCCTATTCTGGTTATAACCAGATCATGATGCATCACTTGATCGTGAGAAGACAGCCTTTATTACAGACCGTGGCCTATATTGTTACAAGGTAATGCCATCGGTCTCAAGAATGCTAGGGCCACTTACCAACGACTAGTCAACAAGATGTTTGTTGTGCAAATTAGCAAGACTATGGAGGTATACATTGACGATATGCTCGTGAAGAGTGTTATAGCAGACAATCATCTCACCAACCTCTGTGAAGCCTTCAATCTTATGCGGAAGTATCGAATGAAGCTAAACCCAGAAAAATGTGCATTTGGGGTCTCTGCAGGAAAATTCCTCGGATTTATGGTCAGGCGACAAGGCATTGAGGCTAATCCTGAGAACATAAAAGCCTTAATTGAGATGAAATCACCCTCTACAGTTAAAGAAGTCCAACGCTTGGCTAGACGCATTGCGTCCTTGAATCAGTTCATCTCACGTGCATCTGATAGGTGCTTATCTTTTTTTAAGTTACTGCGAGCAACCACAAAGTCCAACTAGAACTGGACCCAACAATGTGAAGAAGCATTTCAACAGCTAAAGCAATACATGGGCACACTGAAATTACATCGGTAGTCTAACACGACACCTTCGTAAGTGCGGAAGCTTAAAAAGCAACTAATATTATGGCTAAGTCCTATAGGGGGGAGATTAAGACCTTTTAAAATCTTTTTGCTTACTTAATAGTTTTATCAAATTAAACTAAGCAAGCAAGAACACTTCGGCTTCCAAGCCTAAGTGGGTCTAATCACAAGGCTAACATATAATTAGCAATTAAATAACCTAGTCTAAGCATGTATAGATAATCAAAAGATTAAACAAGTCAAGCTCCTAATCAATTAGCTCAAGTCTATACAACTAGTGAAAGTTTGTGGATGTGCTTATCTAGTGTGTAGCATACATTCCTATTAAGCATTCACAATTAACAATTAAACATACAATGTTAAGATAACAATGTGCTCAAAACAATCACAAACACAAGCATGTATAGTGGTTCGAATTTGGGTCTACTTCACTCTCAGTTCAAGTACTCAACCCCTTTGAGTACACCGGCATTCACTATCAGAGGTTTTAAATGGGGTTCACCTCTCAACCTTTACGCGGAGATTTTACCGGTTCACCTCTCAATCATAAATAGAGTTTTTTTACAAGGCTAACTCTCAACCCAAACGCATGTTCACTCCCGTGTCGGAGGCTCCCCCTTGGAGACTTTGTTTAGGCCTGGCAAACGAGCTAAGGAGTGTCAAACAGCCCCTAGTCTTTAGGCCGACAAACAAGCCAAGGAACGGCCAACGTCCCTAGAGTTTTAGGCTCAACAAATAAGCAAAGGATCGGCAAACGACCCTAGTTCGAGTTTGACAAACAAACTCTACACTAAACTCCCACAGGGAATTGAGTGGATGGACTCTCATCAAAGACAACCTTACTTGTCGAATGAGCCACTTGTTCAGTGCTGGTTGGGTTGCTTGATCTCCGCTCTCCTGTGATTCAATCAGCCTCCCTTGCTCTCTCGATCGTGTTGCCGTTGCATCGCCAATGCCTCAGCTACACTTGATCAATTACCTTGCTTGTGATGCCTTTGAGATGCCCAAGGTGATAGGAGGATAGGTTTGAGAACTCTACAACTAATAGGAATGGGTTGCCTAGAGTTGCTCACCTACAATGATCTTATCTTAAAGATTTGGATAAGAATATGACTATCAAGGAAGATCCAAGCTCATGAGATCAAGAGGGGATGAAGGTCATCTTCTTCACGAGCTTGGAATGCTCCATTCTTGTATTAAAGCCTTGCATAGGTTAGGTATGAGCCTCAAATGGTCTCCAACAATGGTGGCTTCAATCCTCTCAAAATTGCTCTAAATTGCTCAAAAACACCCCAATCCTTTTTATAAAGAAGGTCCAAATGGACACAAAACGGGCAAAAAACAACTAGTCCTGACCTGTCCCGACCGGTCAAGACCGGTTGGCCAAAGGCTGGGCAAGATAGAGAACACGCTATCTTAAGGGGAGGTCGGTCTTACCGGTAAAGACCAGTTGGCCCAAGGGCCTGTACATGCACAACGTTTGCTGTCTCTGGACTGGGTTTATACAACCGGTCTTGACTGGTCGGACCAGTCTAGCCGACCGGTCGGTCAGGCCATGCAACTAGCTGATAGGTTCGACTTGGATCATGCAGCTCATGCAACCTCTATGCCCTTAGACAGGTGATCTTTTGGGACTCTTAGGGCCAATCTATGATGACTACAAGAATGCCAAATGAGTTATGGTCAATTAGAGGTTGGGGTTTTGGTTTTGGTCAAGGTTAAGGCACACCAAGGCATCTCTTTTACCTGTTTTTTCTTCCTTAATGTAGCTGGTCCATCTTAAGTCTTCGGTCTTCATCTTCATTAAGTTCAACAGACACTAGACTCACTGACCTAAGTGATCGACAAACAAGGTGCACTAGTATGCCACAAAAAAGTGCACTAACACACAACATGCATCCTATCCAAACCTGCTCCACATGAGCAACTTTTCTTCTATTTAGCTGTATCTCCTATGGCCGTTAGCACCGCCTTAATAAGAGAATATTTCGGGGTACAGAAACCTGTTTATTACGTCAGCCGTGCAATGGTAGATGCTGAAACTAGATACCCTGACATCGAAAAGCTCGCCTTAGCCTTATTGGTCGCAGCACGAAAGCTACGGCCTTATGTGGACGCTCGCCTTTCCACGTTCGAAAAGGGGTTGCGCGAATCGCCGTTGTGCCACTGGCTCGCTCGTTCTCGAAGGCTTTTTCAGTTGTGGTATTAAACTGGATATGTTTAGATGAGTTCGTATAAGACCAGAGTCGCCACTAGCCAGTTACTTCGAATCTACAGTCGGTTAGACCCCGTAGAAACATTAGAGAATTCGAAGATTCCTTCCTCTAAAATGCTCCTTTTGATCTGCGGTCAGAGATTCGAGGTAAGGGATCACGGTTACAGGGTGGGAAGGTGTTAGGCACCCACTCTACCCATACTGAAGTACGGTCTTTACTTCATAGAATCAAATTAATACTTGAAAGTCTGATTTAATCCTCGTACATTCTCATGAACGATATGATGCATGAATGTAGGTCTAAATAGTAAGAGTTTCTGATGGGCAGGTTTCCATTAATAGGCAAGCCCAGGGCATACGCTCAAACTGGCAGGTGTTTTATGCGGGATGCATGCTGTGTATTTGATCAATCAAAGTGCTTGCAGTGAGATGATAAGCAGGGGGGTTGGAAGAATAGTAAATGTTGTACTTATGCTAGATGCAAATGAGATGATGCTGATGTGAGAGTAGCTGGATGGACGGAGGTGTCGTAAGGGTTTGCTGTGATTAGTTAAGATTGGGACTTAGATAGCTTGGGAGACTTGGACCAGGGTCAGGCTGGGCTGGACCAGGGCTAGGCTCTTCTCATCAGGCTCTCCTTGGTGGGGGAATGGGCTAAAGGGAAATGGAGAGGGACTCGGATTTTCTGGGTTTTCTGGAAGTTGAGGGGTGTTGAAACAAGAGAGGGAACGGGGTATTTATAGCTGCAAAGGATGGCAGCTTTGGTAATTAGGCTTGGGCGGCCCCATGGGGGCCGCTCGTACGGACACACTGGTTCAGCTTCGGAGCGCACTACCCCCGAACCTAAAGCAACACAGTTACAGGTCCGATGTTTGGAGTTGCTCCAAAGCTATGGCTCGGAACTAGGTGAGTTGACTGGGTTGAAAAGATGGGTTTTGACACGGCGAGTCGACTGGGTGCAGGGGCTGGACTGAACCGGTGAGTTGACTTGGTGATTTGACTCAACGTGTTGACTCACCAAGTTTGACTTTTTGGGGATTTTTGGACTAGTTTTTCTTATGAATGGTTTTTCAGGCTGATGTTTAGGGGTGAGTCGACTAGGTTCAGGCTTGAACTGGGTTATTAATTGAGGCTCACGAGGGTGAGTTTGGCTTGGTTGGACATGGGGTTTGGGGGTATGGTCCTCCATCCATTCAGTTATGTTAACCAATTTTATAGCCGAAGGTGAGGTGTCTACAGATGCCCCTCTATGGTAGAGGTTGCATGCAACCGAATGTCAAAGGCAGTGGACACCCCACATCTGACCCGGTCATTCGTAAATCGTGGTCAGGAATCTTTGTTTGCCTTTGTATCTGAGTCAGTTGATTGTCTGAAAATTGATAACTCGCACATACGATGAGAATTTGGAGAAAACGTCGTGATTGTCCCTGCATGAGCTGCAACCTAGGTACCCAATCGCAACCCTTCTGTTCTCGATCAGTACTAACATCGAAAAGGTACAGTAGAGTCTCTGCATCCATTATAATCTTACAAGGCTACCCACCCTATGATTGATTGTCTCGTTGCTTTCCCGGATCACTCTAGGAGTACTGGTTTCGCTTGACTATCAAAGTGGTTAGTTGCCCTGCGTCTGCGTGGCCTTACAGGTAATCCACTACTCTGACTTCGACTCAGTCAAGGTACTTCAGGCATCCACGCCTAGGTATGTGCGGGTGAACTTTTTCCACCCAATCTTCTGGTTTTGATACTCGGGTTACAATTCATCGTTTCCACCGTTCAGATGGTTTCTTTAACCGAGCCTTTTGGCTTTCATCTTTTCGTATCTTGGCATTTGGTACGAACGCACTGACACTGAAGTTCAGTTCGACCATATTTTGAGTGCATTGGATCCGATGGCCTCAGGGGAAACCACGAGACATCGGATCTTATTTTATTTTTGTGTCGGCTCCTACCCAGAGATATGAAAGATCTCTTAGTGTTTTGGAGGCTGAACGCTCTACTAGGAAAATGTTTTTGGATTTTGAAAAGATACCCACTCTGGGGAGTGATACTCTGTAGGGTTTTTATTTGCAAATAGGAATATATATAATATTTTTGTCTTTTCGAAAAGGAAATCTGGCTTGCACATGCCTCCACTAGGAATGCCTATGGGGTCTTTAGCTAACCGGCTTTTATTTTGAAAGCAGGTAAACATGATGATTGATGCGATGGATGCTGATGCATGCGGATGCATATTTGACGATGGATGCATGGTTTGGCTCATTCTCTTTCAGTTCAATGATTTTGCTTTTACTAGGGGTGGAGAGATCTTTGAGCTTATTTCTTACAAGGTTTTACTTCCCTGGAGATTTTCTTCTTTTATGCAGATGTTTGGTCGGCGGGTTGGTCAAGATCCCGACCCGTGGTCAATCAGGTCCATCATCCCAAGATGCTGTTTTGTTACTGTTGGGGATGGATGAAGGAGGTTGCAAGTTATAACCTTAGGATGCTCTGGGAAATGGATGTGATTGGTATAGTGCGTGGTTGCCAGTTTTGGTCAAGATTCCAATTTGCAGGTGATCGAATCCATCATCCCAAACTGTAAAGTGAGTGAGCGAAGTTCGAGACTCCTGAAGTGCTTTGCTGGGAATGGTGACAATTTTTTATGACTTTTGAAAATATTTGATCCAAATCTTTTCCTAAGTATTCAAGACGGAGATCGGCTATTGAAAACAAGGAAAATATTTTTGTGATTTTGTAAATTGATTTTGCAATGTTTTGGTGTTTTGTTGAATTTTCTGAAATGCAGGGAAAGGTATGGAATTTTCATTCATTTTCAGCTTCTACTGCTGGTAAGGCACCCGATCCATTTTACGTCAGTGAGCAAGACAAGTCTCACACAGTTAAGTGCCATAGTTTTACATCTTCGGATGAGAAGATTGAGGGTTTTCAGTCAACACAGGCACAAAGTTGTCTCTTCCTCATGTGCAATGCACATAGACCACGTATCGTCCGACGGACTCCTTTGGCCACAAAATGAGCCACATCCTCACATTTCCCTTTATCAATCCAGTTTGGGGTCATATGCTGCTCACAATTCTGTGAGAGTGCGCTTCACCTCCCAACTACCTTAATCCCCTTCATGAGTTTTAGGAATAGGGAACATTCGTCAAATTTAACAGCGACTTCCAAATCAAGGTCGTCTATCACGGTGCGTTCAACACGAACAGGATCACGGGGTTCTGCCCACCTTGGCCCTTACCTATTTAGAAAATTCCGAACACCCATACGATCAAGTGTCAACCATGTCGAGAACAGGTTAGGAGAGAAAGCCCCCGAGAAGTTAATCCCAGTGTAGTTTAAGGTCTTCGGACTGCTAGGGAGAGATTTATGTAGTTAAAATTAGAGTTGAGTTTTTTGTTTGTTTTTTTTTTTTTAGAAAGTTCCAAACTTTGACTCGAGAGGTCGAGATTGGTACTGGCTTTTATGGAAAGCTTAAAATATTTTTGATATTTTTGAAATGTTCCGGGTCATCAAACCTTGACTCGAAGGGCCGAGATTGAATGCTAATTTTTTGTTGAAAGCAGGAAAGTCCCCCCAGAAGTTAATCCCAGTGTAGTTTAAGGTCTTCGGACCAAAATTATGTACATGTTGAAAATACGTTCTTTTTGTGATTTTTGAAAAGATCTAGACTAGCGGTCCTTGATCCGAGCGGTCGAGGTCGACGCCGATTTTTGTTTAAAAGCAGAAAAGTCCCCCGAGAAGTTAATCTCAATGTAGTTTTAGGAATACATACTAAAAAGACATTCTTTTTGTACTTTTCTTGAAATGAACCAGGTCATCAGATCTTGGATCGAGCGGTCAAGATCGATATCGATTTTTATTAAGAATCTCTCGAGATCTTGATCCCGATGTAGTTTAAGGTCTTCAGACCAAAAACTATACGTGCAGATACGACACATTTTTTTTATTTTTTTAAAAGATCCGGTTTATCTAATCCTCCCTTGAACGGTTGAGATCGAATGACAGTTTTTATTACGAAACCTCTCGAGATCTTGATCCCGACGTAGTTTAAGGTCTTCGGACCAAAAATTTCTTAGAATTTATTAATTATATATATATTTTATTTTTCTGGAATGACCTGGATCTCATCTCAAATGTTCGAGGTCGAGATCGATTTTATTGAAAATCAATACTTACCTCGCTACATTTAGCTTCTGGTGTGCTCTTGATTGACACAGTAATCCTAATGGTCATGGCGCGCCGACTGCCCATCTTTGCACATTGTCTCTTACTAGTGGGTGAGATTACTTTGTGGTTGATGGAGCTTTAACACCTGTGAGGAGAGAAAGCAATTTAGTAAAAAGATTGAAGTATTGGAGCAAGAGGAGAGATACTTACCTTTTGGGAGGAATGACCAAGAGAAGGGCATTTGCAAGAAGCACTTCGCGAGTTGACTGGAGGATTGGATGATGTTTATCTTGAAAGTTTTCTATGATTTTTTTTATATGTATGGATGAGGAAAAATGATTGTTTTTTTTAAATTATGTATGAAAATCATGCATGAAATGAAAATTTATGCCAAGTGTTTGTCTGTCTGTGCATGATTTGGACTTGTGCTTGTAGATGTAGGAATCAGAACATTTGACTCAGCATGATGTCATACTCGATTTTCTTAATTATTCACCAAGGGTCCTGATCTCCTTAAACTAATGCGTAATGGTATCCTTCCCCTAGAGTTTGGGTAGAACTTCAAAGAATTCTTGATTCATGGCCGTCATCCTTGCTTCTGTTGAATCCTCATGAACTTGCCTTTTTTTTTTAGTTATTATTACCCGCAATGCCCTTTCAGGTTTTCGCTGCATCCGGCTTGCCCATCATTTTTGCCCATGGCGCCCTTTCGGGTTTTCACCACATCCCGGGTATTTGATTTTGCCTGCCTCTTGGCAGCTGTGCTATTTTTACCCTTGGCGCCCTTTCGGGTTTTCACCCAGTCCGTTGTATGCTCACTGTTTTTACTCGAAGCGCCCTTTCGGGTTTTCACTCCGCCCTCTTTGTTTAGGTACATCTTTTCTTTTGATTTTTTTAGATAAATGCAGTGGCGAGAGGTCGGGAATCCGTCGTTGCTGGCCGATGGCAGCCTTTCGGCCCTTATCATAAGTTACAATGGCAGAGCTATTGGCCTTAACTACAGACCCTTTTGAGGTGGATGGATGGATAGATAGATGTATTTCTTGGGTTGGTTTTTTTTCTTAGGTTGCATGCCTTGCTTTTTTTTTCTTTTTACCCTTATTTGTCTCTCTTTTTTTTTCTTTTTCTTTTTGCTACATTCTCTTTTTTCTCTTCTTTTTTCTTTAGCTTTTGAACCCTTTATTTGGAACACTTATTGGTGGACGGAAAGGGATTCTCAGAGGTCTAAGCCTTGACCTCTTGACTTCAGCTCTACTAATATAACTCTTGATAAGGTTGAATTGGCTTACATGTGAAAGATTTTCACGTTATCGGCTTTGATTAGCTCAGGAAGATCCTTGCCCCTCAGGTTGGTGAGTCGAACGGTGCCTCCCAAAAGAACTTCTCTGATCCTCGAGCCTTGCCCCTTGAGTCTGATAGATGCAGCGATGCTCACTGCAAACCTAATGTGACTTTTATTTCTTCGACTTCATTCTCTATTAGCTTCATGTTAACAGGATCTTCACTTGAACTTTGTTGGCTTGTCTTTTGATTTTAAGCTTCTCGAGGAACTCTTCCATCCTTAGATTTCGAAGGACGTCTCATTGCCAATGTTAATAGCATGTGAGAACCCTTAACAATTGATGATGTCATTCTTCATGAGAATTATTGTGCGAGATTAGAATGTTACCTCCATCCACTTTGTGCTGTAATCGATTGCCACAAGTATATGGGCATGACCGCTAGATGATGTCTAGTCGATCTTTCTGCTGATGTAGATACCTCATACGGGCAATAGCTAGAGCATTGTCAGGTTGTAGAGTTTTGAAGCACACACATGGATTCGATGTGCATGCTGCTGACACTTGAAGTATTTTCTAACATGTTGGCAGCAATCTTATCTTCATCGAGCAGCGAGATTTCTCTGAACATTCGTTCAGTGACATATTCCAGCATGGAATGCAAGCATAGTCTTGGCAGCATCTTCTTGATAGGCTTGATTCCAGGATTTGTTGATAAGCCTTTATTGAGTTTGGGCAAGTCCTCATAGGATACAAGATTGTGAAGTCATGACTTCAAGAATTCGATCATTCTCTCCTTATCTTCTGGGGACAAGGATTCTCAATGCGCACTTCTATAAAGGTTTCGAGAGATCCTAGGTTTATAATTTTGAAATTTTTTTAGATGACATTGGCTTTTGGCTTGAACTTTCGAGGAGACCCTCTTAATTCGAGAGCCAGCTCATCATTTTTCACATAATTATCTTCGTCCAGACCCGTGAGTTTGAAGTCCAACTCTAGATCAAAATCATATAAGTCAACTTCATACTCAAGTGCTTTAATAGAGAGACTTGACATTTTGTTGCTTCGGATTTTTTAAAGATTTCTGATTTTTTTTTTTTTTTTTTGGCTTTGAATGATTTTCTAGTTTTTTTTTAATTTTGTGAATATCTGGATTTTTTTTTTTGACTTTGTGAAAATTCAATTTTTTTTGAAATTTTAAAATATTTGGTGTTTTGGGTTTTTGAATCTTCTGATTTTTCTTTAATTTTTTTTTGTAAAAGACCCAAGCAAGACGGGGATGTGAACCAAGGGTTGCCTAATTCGGCTTGGGGAGCTCCGCTTTTATTGGCCGTCATGGGGACTACAAACCTGCTACTGCCCTGCACTCCTTCCCCTCAGGAGGTAGGGCCAAAAGGATCAGTAGGCCAAACCTCATTGTTGCGCCCAAAGATCATAATAGATCTAGAATTGGGCTCCGAATCGGTGTCAGATGCAATTTCTCTTGGCTCATCCCCCATGTATTGTAGCTCTTCGGGTTCATCCAGCTGAGGTGGGACCAGGATTGCGGTCCGGTCCATTGAGTGAAATTCTGCCCCTTGCTTGAGTTTCCTTTGGGTAACTCTATCAGACTCAATCTGCTCGCTTGATCATTGAAGGTGGAATCCAGCCCATCATCAGCATAGATAATCCCTGCATTGATAAACTAGATTGGTGTGTAGATGCAAGGATTGCCTTCTTCTTGATGACCTCGTCTTCTTCTGATACCTCCGCACTTTGGTTTCCTAATCAGAGTAAGATGATATCGCAGTCTCCCTCTATCAACATTCTCTTGAACTCCCATGATTTGGGTCGAGTCTTGATATTCGAGATGATAGTATAAGGTTTGACGCTTGGCAGGAAGGAAGACGTAGTTAGATCCGATGGGACATGCGAGAGGGAAGTATTTTGCATTGTGAAACTCGAGACTTTGGTATGAGACCTCCCCATTAAAGTGTTGTACGTCCATGGCTGGGATGGTAGGCTCTCGAATGTTGGATGCTTCTACCATGAGAATTTGTTCGGGATCGGTGATGATGGTGATCGCCCTATCTCTGAAGATGTGCTTGACCCTTTGGTGAAGATTTGAAGAGATGACACCGATTCTGTGAAACCAGGTCCGATCGAGAAGGAGATGGAATGAAGCTGAGATGTCCAAGACCTGAAGAGTGATGGTTGATGTTTTTGGACCGATCTGAACCTTGACATCAATCTCTCCTTCAACCTTTCTTTTAAAATTTTTAAATGTAGGAATCATTTGGAGGACTAATGGTTGAATAAAACCGGGCATGTCCTTTTGAGGAGTAGAGCTTACTCCCTCGATAGTGGCCACACAATTGAAGCTGGGCCCTGACTCTATTAGGGCATGTGGCATGTTGTCCAATGAAAGGTTTTCTTCTTGGAGAATAGTGGCTGGAGTAGAAACCAAATAGACAGCTGCTGTGGGTAAGTTGTGCCCTTGGTTGTTTGCTTAAGAAATGGGTAGGTTGTACCCCTGGCTGAGTGATGTTGGGACGAAGAGGTCGTCCCCTTGGTTGAATGGAATGAGCAGGTTTGAGCAATGGTGTGAGGAATGAACCGACTGGAGGTGCCCCTTGCATGATGATGGGCTCTGAGATTGAAATATCTGGAGGTGTACCTTGCAAGATGAGAGGTTCGAACTCTAAAGTAGAGTTGATGGCATGGATAAATTGGAGAGGAGGCTCTTCTTGGCTAATGAAAGTTGAATAGGCAAGAGGTGCCCCTCGCATTGCAGAGACTGGATCGACTAGAGATGCCCCTTGTAGGATGAGGGGTTCTGAAACTGGACTGGTTAGGGGTGCCTCTTGCCAACCTAGATTAGGACACTATGGTTCACATCTCAGTTGTTGATGTTGCTGCTGTGGTTGTCCATGCTGAGGGATGAATAGTGCACTTCCGATAGAGATGACAAGATCGTCTTCTTCCATTGGATGAGAGACGAGAACACTATCGTTATCGCTCTCATACCTGGTAGGCTCACCTTCCACTATCGGTTGTACTGGAGAGGCCTGCTGAGGCCACCAATGAGAGATCATCCCAGCCCTTATTCCGGCTTCGACTTGTTCCCCGGCGCGGATGAGTTGGTAAAGTTAGCATACGGATATGAGACGAGGTATCCAGAGATACTCGAATTTGCCGAGTTGATGATCATGGAGATTTGCTCCTCATTGTCGATGTGTGTCTTCATTCTAGTGGCCATTGCCCACCACCGTCCAATGTAAGCTGATAATGACTCATCATTCTCCTGCCTTAAGGCTGCAAGATCCGCCCTTCTAGGTGTTGAGTTAAGATTGTATACGAATCTATCAACGAAAGCCTGGGAAAGTTGTTCCCACTCCTGATGCGATGGCAGTCCAATGATGTATACCATTCCAGGGCATCTGCCTTCAGAGATCTTTGAAACAGGCGGATGAGTGCTCCATCATTGCCCGCCACCGCATCAAGCTCTCCACAGAAAGCTCGTAGGTAGTCTACGGGACACCCTGTCCCATCATATCTTTTAAATTTTGGTACCTGGAAGCCTTGAGGTACCATCGCATCAGAAAATGGACACAGGTCCTTGAACTTAGTGGATGGAAGATTCACCCCTTGTTGCTTCTGCAACTTCCTCTTCATCTCTTGCATCTGCTCTCAGAATTGCTCTATTTCGAAGGGACCAGATGAGGGAGATCTTGCCCCTTGCAAGGCCTGAGCTGCCCCCCTTTTGTAATAATTGGTGTCATTAATGCTCCTATGATTCCTGCTTGAAGGAGGTTGGGCCTGGTAATTACTCCCATTGTAGGGACTTTATTGGACGGAGGCTAAAAAGGAGACTGCAGAGAAACCCCAACCACATGAGCATGTTGAAATTAACTGAAACTCTCATTAGGGAAACGATGTTGGAATTGGTTGGGAGTCCGTGTTGCGAGATGTGACTAAAAATGAATCCTATTTGGAGGAGGATATTGGAAGAAACACCCTGAGGTTGAGGGTTGTTCTGATTGAAGGCCCCTGTTAGGAGGGTTTCGAAAGTCCTGAGTAATCCCTGGCAGTTGTGGTTGGGATGAACTGGAGACCGAGAGGGCCTTGGATGGTTGTTGAGGCTGCTGAACTGGGCCAACTTGATTACTGGCTGTTGTAGCTTGTGCTTGCATAAATTGCAAGAACATTTCTTGCATCGCTCCCATTCCTTGTGCCAATTCTTGTATGATTGGTGTTTTCTCAATTGGTTGTTGCATTGGAGGTTGTGCTTCAGTCATGTCCAGGATGGGCAAGAAGTGACCTTCCTCTTCATGGTCTGACATGACTTGCTGAGCTCTGGTGCGGATTATGCTACGGTAAGGAAGCTGCTTTCGAAGACGTTGAGCCCGAAGAGGCACAATGGTGAGGAATATGTTCTACTCTCTTCTTTTTTTGAGATTTTCTATTTTTTTTGTTTATGGGTAGAATGATATGTGGATGAGATTGTATGAGGACTATTGACTTTCAAGTAAAGGAAGGATTTGTTTTTCAAGTTGGATCACGACTGGTGGGACTAGCATATTCCGCAGTGGGGTCGTCATTCTGTGAACGCTCGTATTTCCACGCTCTCGACCCTCCCTTTCGAAAGGGGGCTGCGCGAATCGCCATTGTGCCACTGGCTCGCCTCGTTCTCGAGGGCTTTTTTGGTTGTCATATTAAATTGGATATGTTTGGATGAGTTCGTATAAGACCAAAGTCACCACTAGCCAGTTACTTCAAATCTACAGTCGGCTAGACCCCGTAAAACGTTAGAGAAGGGAATCCGAACATTCCTTCCTCTAAAATGACTCATTTTGATCTGCGGTCATAGATTCGAGGTAAGGGATCACGGTTACAAGGTGGGAAGGTGTTAGGCACCCACTCTACCCATACCGAAGTACGGTCTTTAGTTCATAGAATCGAACTAATACTTGAAAGTCTGATTTAATCCTCGTACATTCTAATGAATGATATGATGCATGAATGTAGGTCTAAATAGTAAGAGTTTCTGATGGGCAGGTTTCCATTGACAAGCAAGCCTAGAGCATACGCTCGAACTGACAGGTCCTTTATGCAGGATGCATGCTGTGTATTTGATTAATCAAAGTGCTTGCAGTGGTATGATAAGCAAGGGGGTTGGAAGAATAGTAAATGTTGCACTTATGCTAGATGCGAATGAGATGATGCTGATGTGAGAGTAGCTGGATGGACGAAGGTGTCGCAAGGGTTTGCTTCGAGCGGCTAAGATTGGGACTTAGATAGCTCGGGAGACTTGGACCAGGGTCAGGCTGGGCTGAACCAGGGCTAGGCTCTTCTCACTTGGGGCTCTCCTTGGTGGGGGAATGTGCTAAAGGGAAATGAGAGGGACTCAAATTTCTGGAAGTTGAGAGGTGCTAAAACAAGAGGAGGAATGGGGTATTTATTGCTGCGAAGGATGGCAGCTTTGGTAATTAGGCTTGGGTGGCCCCCTGGGGACCGCCCGTACGGACACGCTGGTTCAGCTTTGGAGCGTACTGCCCCCAAACCTGAAGCAAAAAAGCTACAGGTCCGAGGTTTGGAGTTGCTCCAAAGCTAGGCTCGGAACTAGGTGAGTTGACTGGGTTGAAAAGATGGGTTTTGACACCGGTGAGTCGACAGGGTGCAGGGCTGAGTTGACCCGGTGAGTTGACTCGGTGATTTAACTTAGCAGGTTGACTCACTAAGTTTGACTTTTTTGGGATTTTTGGATTGGTTTTTCTTATGAATGGTTTTTTCGGGCTGATGTTTAGGGGTGAGTTGACTGGGTTCAGGCTTGAGCTGGGTTATGGATTGGGGCTCACGAGCTGGGTTTGGACATGGGTTTGGGGGTATGGACCTCCATCCATTCAGCTATCTAAACTAATTTTATAGCCAAAGGTGGGGTGTCTACACCTTACTTTCAAGCCCATCCTATAATGGTCCCTACAGACCAACATCTAAGACAAGTCCTTCAAAAAACCTGAAGTTTTCTGGATAATTAAACCAAATGGGCAATCAAACTCAGTGAAACATGAAATTGCTTCTGTTCACGAACTACTGTGAAAAGGACAAGTTGTTGCAGATTTCATTGTTGAGTTCACATATCCAGTACCTACTCATATCGAAGCAACGATTCCTCAGTCAAGCCTACTCAAACTAAACTTTCAACATCCGAGCAAACCAGCTTGGTCACTTTACGTGGATGGGTCATCCTGTTCATCCGAAAGTGGGGCAGGATTGATCCTTATTGCCCCATACAAATCGCAGTTCGATATACCTTGTGGTTTGATTTTCATGCTTCAAATAATGACGCAAAGTATGAAGCCCTGATCACTGGTCTTCATTAGCTTATGTCCTCATGATAAAAAACTTACTCATTCATAGCGATTCTCAGCTCGTTCTAAATCAGGTGATTAACGAGTTCGAAACAAAGGAAGAAAGAATGGCCGTTTATAAATCCAAAGTATTGGGAATTGCTCACCAAAATTGACAAATATGAGCTAATTCACATCCCTCATGCAGAAAACAAACTAGCTGACTCCTTGGCAAAATTAGCTTCGACTCCCGAAGGTGATCTAGTTCGAACCACACCTGTTGAGCATATCTTTGCACTAAGCATCGACAGTAACGGACGAGCGGGGTATCCGCAGTGCAGCTTTCCCCATGTGGATGGATCCCATTATCCATTTCTCCGAAATGAAGAACTCCCAATAGATAAGAAATTAGCTCGACAAATACGATATCATGCTGCCAGGTACCTTCTCCAAGATGGTGTGATTATTGAGAAGTTACACGCTGCCATATCTAAGGTGCCTTGATCCAAAAGAAGCCAAGCGTGTTCTTGAAGAAATACACTAGGGAGTATGCGGGTAACCACCCCAAAGGGCAATCAATGGCTTACAAAGCTATGAGGGAAGGTTATTATTGGCCTACTATGAAAGTAGATACCATCGAATTCTCGAGAAGATGTGATAAGTGTCAGCGCTATTCTCTAATACCTCATCTACCACCGGAACGAATGACACCCATGGATGGCCCTTGGCCTTTCTCTAGTGTCCAGGGCTCACCTTGTTGTTTTATTCATCATACAACTGCTCCTAAGGATCACAAGATATAATGAAGGGAAAGCATAGATATTAGCTTGATCGAAAAACTTTTGTGGCCCAAAGGACTTTTAACTGTCAATGATCAATCCCTGCCGTTTACTATGGTAGGTCCCCTTGAGATTTGATTTGCCTCATTATTTGGCTCATACACTAAGATGATCTTTCCCAAATGAATGGACAGTGTAAATACAATATGAATATTATAGTGAGCCCCACCACACAAGAAACAATATGAATTGGAAGCTTCACCATTGAAAATTTCTTGGAGGCCACATGAGTCTTGGATCAAGATGACAATTGTGCTTTCCATCATCCATGTATTTGTATGAACAGGTTTGATGGCAAATAAAACTCACTGTGGGCCCTTGGAAGGTTTTAACGGTGGAAAATCACTATTCCCACTATTCCATGTGGCATGGTCCATTTGAGATAGATATACTGAAATCTTGGGTTCAACCACTAAAATGAGAGGTAATGACAAATGGACGGTGTGGATAGGCCATATACATTCAGCGTGGCCCAACTGAGTTTACTCAGTACGATAATAGCATATTGGGTAATTCATACGCAACCGATTTCCAAGCAACATGGGAGGGCATCCTGAAATTACACCTTTTGGAGTAAGGCGTATGCGTGCGGAAGCATTGAGAGCAACTAGAATATGGCTAAGCGTATTGGGGGGGGGGGGGGGGGGGGGGGGGGGGGGGGGGGGGGGGGGGGGGGGGGGGGGGGGGGGGGGGAGGGATTAGAACCTTTTGAAATTATTTTCGCCTATTTACACAATTTAACAAATTTAAACTAAGCAAGCAAGAACACTACGGCTTCCAAGCCTAAATGGGTCCAATCTCAAGACTAGATATGGTTTAAGCGATAATCTTCCTAGTCTAAGCATGCATAGATAATCAAATGATTTAACTAATCAAGCTCCTAATCTATGCAACCTATGTAGACTTATGAGAATGGATCATGAGCTCCAGTCTACACAACTAAGTGAAAGTACATCTTGTGTGTGAATGTGCCTATTTAGTGCCTAGAATACATTCTAATTAAGTATTCATAATTAAGTAATTAAACACATGCATAATAAGAAATGTGCTCAAATACAATCACAAACACAAGCATGTATAGTGGTTCGACTACTTGTCTACTCCACTCCCGGTTCAACTACTCAACCCCTTTGAGCACACCGGCATTCATTAGGGAGGTTAAATCTGGTTTCTTCCAACCAAGGTGTTTTAAATCGGCTCCACCTAATCGAGGATTTTACAGGTTCCTCCAAACCTATTCGACCTACAACGTCTAGTCCTACATAAGAACTACGCATGTTTACTCCCGTGTCGAAGGCTCCCCCTTAGAGACTTTGTTTAAGCTCGGCAAATGAGCCAAGGAGCTCCAAACAGCCCTTAGTCTTTAGGCCGACAAACATGCCAAGGAACGGCCAATGTCCCTAGA
>PVNU02003218.1:0-61795 GCA_003013855.2 Liriodendron chinense
AATGTGTGGATTGATTGTACTAGTTGACAAAAATGGATAATACTAAAAGATTCCAATTGCAACAAATTCTAAAAAGAGTCCTAAATGTTCTGAATTTCAGACCACATTATGGAATAGTTTTGGATTTGACAATCTAAATTGTCTATCATGTAGAGGAGGGATTTTCTACGAAGGTTCTGAATTTGAGACCAATCCGACATTTGTACACTTCGTACCGTCGATCACAAAAATTGGTTCTACAGTATTTAAATTGCGTGAATTAAAGAAGTGGTCATTGTTATGATTAGTGGGCCCACCCAAGAGATAATTTGAGAAATATAAACCATTCATGAGGAAGCTCATATGCCAAGGAACCTACAGTTCAAATTTCAGGCAATCCGACCATTGGTTATCCCGTATCAAGCGGAACAAAATCTGCTATGTTACTGTTTTCCTATCTGCAGAGCTCTCTACTCTTCTAGGTATCATAGGATGAGGAGCATCCTTTAGGTTACTAGGCATATCAAAACTCCCTCATTTCATCCCCAACCATCTAAAGAGAGAGAGCCTATCATTATTCCATCTCTACACTGAGTTTACTACAATTTCATATTTCTTCTCTAAGTCGAGATTTTCTTCTAGATTAGAGGCGAGAACTCCTTTAAGTTTGGCATGATTTTTGCATGAATTTTAATATATATGGATGCTATGTCTCATGTGTTGCTATGTTATTGCTCATGAATGTTTATTTTCTTTTCACATGATGATGTATTTATGATGCTATATGCTAATAAACATAAATCAACGGGAGTAGAGTTGGATATTGGTCATAGATGCTTTAGGACACCTTATTTCCATCACTTGGTGATGTGGACGTACATTGGACAATAAGAACGAATGCAATAATGAAATGTTGTTACGACGTGGGGTAGTGTAATCATCTTCAAAAGAGCCACCATCCCTTTCATATAATATTGAAAGTTATTTTTGTAAGGCTTAATGAAGAATTCGTTATTATATATTTTTGTATTGAATGCGATGTGGATGAACCCTGATATGGTGGTGGTGTATATCAGGACTGCCCGGTTAAGAGATTACCCTAACCTGAGATGATGCTATTAAACTGTCCGGTTAAGTGGTCACCCTGACTCATGGTAGTGATATCAGACTATCCGATTAAGTAGTTGGTAAATCTTTTTCTTTCTGATACTTAATTTTATTTATGGATCTTCATAAGGACAAGGGTTACATGTGTTGTCATGGACCTTAGTAGTGTAACTTGCTATCCTTGGTAGAGATGCATTGGATTCAGCTACTTTGGTGAATGATGAACCATGAGGATGGTTATGGGTGCCTAAGGTTGGTTGCACATTAATCGACTGTGTGTAAACTAGAATTAATAAATAGTTGGCTAATTTCATGCATACACTTGGCTTCATGTAGGTGTATGGAAATGAGAATAGGTTAGAGCGTCATACTTTTCCCGCACACTATCTCGTGAGTTTTAGGTTGTGAGCGTCCTACTTCTCACTTGGTTGGTCAAACTTCATGGGCTTGCGTGTCTCAGAAACCCTGGTGGCATGTGGTTAGGAATGACTAGTTAAGGAGTCCCATGTCAGGTCATGCATAGCATGCATTACATTAAGGACTATGATTGTTTTGATATGTTCACATGTAATTGTTATGCTAACCTTGAAAGAGTTTCTTATTACCACTTTTGACGGTTTTTGTTGAAAAATAATTTAGAACATGCAAGTGACGATCCACAGGAACCCAAGCCAAGAGGAGATGATTACGAGGGCTCGTAGGAGCAGATGGCGAAGGATAAGGTGATGCGACCTAATATCGATTTGAAATTTCATTAGTTAGGAGATATAATTTTTATAATAAGTCCCAGTGGGTGGACATAGTTGAGTACAATGTGATATTCGAATTCTTTGGATATGGTGATATTAATTGACAACTTAGTTTAAATATAATGAAATAATACGAGTGTTTCCACCATTTTGCTCATGAATATCAATTATTATGAAATGTGTGTGATTGTGAGTATGTAGGGGGTATACCCTTTACACATTTTAAGAAACCTTTAGAAATTCGGTTGTTGTGTTATAAATAGGAGTCGAAATCTCAAGGCATTACAAGTTAGCATTAGAGCGGAAACGGGACATCTAGGCAAGAAGCCTAACCTGTAATATAATAAACTCACCTTATGTAACACCCCATTTGTACTCGAGTGTTACCTTGGAAATTTAATCTAATTTAATTGTCTACTTATACTTTAACTTTAATCTTACCATAGGTCATGATATTCATCCATTGATTTTCAAGGTGGTGGTCGGCTGTCGAGCTTAGAGAGAGAGAGAGAGAGAGAAGAGAGAGAGAGAGAGAGAGGGTGGTCGGGTGGGTTAAGGTTAGACGTTAGGGAGAGAGGGGGCACTTGGGCGGGTTAAAAATAAAAGGGGGGATAAAAACAAATTTACTTAGGTATTTATACCTTGTAGACGAGTTAAATCGAGCCGAGTTCGAGTCAAGGAACGAACCGAGTCGAATCGAGCATGTGCCTGCTTGACGCTCGACTAAGATCTCGAGCACCCAAAATATAATTCGACTCGACTCAACTCACTTCCGATCCGAGCCGAGTTGAGCATTTTCGAGCCGAGTCGAGTAAGTTTTTTTTAGCATACTTGACTCGTGCCTAGCTCTAGCCATCGAGCAGGGAGGAAGGGTTTGGGATTTGGGCTCGGCCAAGAAGGGAGAGAGAAAGAGGGGAGAAATGAATTTTGAAAAGGGGGGTTAGTCAATTATCGAGTGGTCTGCCAAATCAATGGTTTGGATCACCAAGCCACTGTGTCCCAGATGTACTGAATCATTGGTGTCATCAAATTGGAGAATGTTGTGATCATGTGACACCGTAGTTTCTCTTCATGTGCGATGTACCTCAATAAAAATGGGACACTGATTAGGGAAGGGGTTGCGTCCTGCTCCCATCTGGATGGTATTGGTCCTAAGCAGGGGCTTTGTGGGGCTCACCATGATGTATGGGTTTTATCCACGCCATTCATCTATTTTCCACATTATTTTAGGTTAAGAGGTGCCCAAAAAATGAGGTAGAGCCAAGCTCAAGTGGACCATAAATGGAGATTGAGTATCCACCATTAAAAACTTCTAATGGGCCGCGAAAATTTTGGATCAAGCTAACATTTGTGTTTTCCCTTCTAGGTTTATGTGACGTTATGATCAGGTTGGGTCGCAAATACATATCATGGGGGCCTGGGAAGGTTGCAATGGTGGGAGTCATTATCACTGCTACTTCCTACGGTGGGGTAAACTTAACCTTGGATCCACCTCATTTTTGGCTCACACCTTAAAATGATCTAAATAATGGATGAACAACGTAGATAAAATTCATACATTACGTTGGGGCCCCACAAATCCCTTGTTAGGATAGACTTTCGGCTTGAAGGAGCAAGGCCCAATCTGCTTTTACGAATTAGGTAATGTACCCAAATAGGATAGCTCGTGACTGAATCCTTGACTCGTGAGTTTTATTTGATCAAATTCTATTTCAACTCACCTAATTTCATCCATTCTAATAAATACTCATAGCCAATTAAAAATAATAATACTTTATTTGTTCTTAATAAAGTCATGTCTATAAATCAATAATTCATCCAACATTTAATGAATTTCTTTTATATTGATATTCAAAAATCAAACTAATCCGATGTAAAAAATAATAATTTAAATATAAACTAAACTTAACTAATAAAATAGAGATCAAGAAAATGTTCAGATTGTTCAAAGTACTTTAAATATCTATATGCAAAACAATATGAGGAGGTGTAAGCGTGACAGCTTTAAGGTCCTATTATTCCCAAATTGAAAATTTTATGTTAATATCAAGTATAAACTCAATGTAACAAAACCGAATCAATCACAATAAATTGATATTAACATTTCCCATAATAATAACTTGAAATTTATAATAATGAAGAAAACTAAAATAAACAAATTAATTCTTCTTAATCCCTTTAGGGCAAAGCAATTGTTTAATATATTGATCTTTTTTAAGGGTATAACACAGATTACCAATAAAATGCAATGATCCTTTTAGGGTAGAGCACCTATAAAATGCAATGATCCTTTTAGGATAGAGCATCTGTAACGTAAACATGTACCAATAATCAAATTTTCAATGAATAACATCCTCATAAGTGCCGCACAAAAATAAATTACACTTACATCCATTTTACATAGCGATACATCTAATGACTAGATTTAAATCGAAGTGTTACAACTAAAATTAAAGCATCTACAAATATCAATTGAAGAGACAATGACACACACTAACCAAATTAAATCCAATATATTCACAACATCAAGTGAAACCATAACACATGTTAAACACGATCTAAATCCACATATCTACTATATCAATCATGGTAAAAATGAATTAACCCAATATATCAACCACGTCAAAAAAAAAAAAAAAGACAATATGACAACAATATCTTATATTAAACAATACTGAATCATTATACTCAACAACAACAAGTAATAAAGCATTAATACTTAAGCTCAGCATATAGTGTACACGTAAGAATCTCAAGTCAGGAAGATCACCTATCCGAAGAGATGCGCAACGATCTGATCTATTGTCGGTGGTATGTATGCTCAATTCGGGATTGGTTCTAGTTATACATGGTTCGACACACTTATATTGGAGGTGACTTGGTAGGTGTGTTGATGCAAATAAGTGGGATCTTCTAATAAGAGAGGGATTCCCACTAATAAAAAAAGAATCTTGTGCTAATTAATCTTTTAGGTGTCATGGTTAATTTTAAACTTGGCCAAGCCATTCTTACACTTGCCATGGATGTGGGCACTCCATGGACCCCGCTACATGGGGTCCATGACCAACATCCAACCTATTAATATGGTTTACTTAGGGCCTGTTTGGTTGCACAACCTAGAGTCTAGAGAAAATCTAGATTCCACTGTTGGAATCCAAAATTGCAGAAACTAGAGTGGAACCAGGTTTCATCCCTAACTTGCTGTTTGGTTGAAAACAGTGTAATAGAGATTTTGCTCCAACTGTTGCTTGTGGCATGGCCCACTTAAGCATCATATCTGCCTGAGAACCTTACCCCTGGCTTGTTGTAGTCCCGTAAGATAGATGACCAGGTTGGACGGTAAATAAACATTATAGCGGGCCCTAGGCAGTTTTTAATGGTGGACGTTCAATCAACACTGTTTTCTTGTGGTGTGGCCCACTTGAAATTTAGATCTGCCTCATTTTTTGTCCAATGCACTTAATTCAGATTTCAAAACTAATGGACGGTGGGGATATAAAACACATACAAAATAGATGTACAACACATACATGGAGGTGGTGACGCTCACTACCGCCTCTTTTTCCTTCCGTTTCGCCCCCACCATTTCCACTAATCTCGATTCCACTCAATTAAGGTTTTCAGACAGAATCATATTTGGTTGGAACTTGCCACCAAACACACCAGTTAAAATCAAATAATGCTGGAATCCAGATTTTAAGCTAGAAACAGTTTCCATATGCCAACCAAACGGACCCTTAAGAGTTATAAAGTAAAAACACAAATACTAACTAGATCCAAAACTTTTGTAGTCTCCATGTAGTGTAGTTTTAATGACGGGCGTTCAATTTAATGGTGGGCATTCAATCACCACTGTTTCTTATGTTGTGTCCACATGAGTTTTACATGTGTTGCATTTTTTGGGTTCAAGCCCTAGGTATGGCCTAATGGATATAAAACACATAAATTATGTTGGCCCAGAACGCCCAACACATCCACACACCGCCCCTAGGGAGTGATGTTGGCAACACCATATGATCCAACCGTTGATCAAATTGGACAAAAAAAAAAAAAAAAAAAAAAAGGCTGTAAGAGAGAATATGAGCCTTAGTGATGAAATAATATCTAATCTGGACCAGTAACCTGAAGGGACCATTGTGGATGGGAAATCCCTGTCACAGACTGGAGTAGCCTTACTCTCCGGCCGATTGACTAAAAATAGACGGTCAATAAAAAACTGTAAAATACGTTTCGTCCTCGTCAAACAAATCGAAAAAACAAAAGAAAAGAAAGAAAGGAAAAGGTGAAGAAAAAGTGAATACTTGGGCAACACGCATGGACCATTCTTCACTCTGATTAAAGCTTTGAGTTAAGAAGATTCCAATTGCGTAAGTTTCATTTCCTTCCTCTTAGTTTACGTAGTGGACACGGCGGTGCTACGTTGGGCCCTGTTCGTCTATGTGTATGCGTGTGTTCTATATCCATGCGGTCCATCCATTTTGCCGGTTAATTTTAGGGCATGAAGCAAAAAATGAAGCAGATCCAAAGCTCAAGTAGACCACACCACAAGAAATAATGATGATTAAATGCCTATCATTAAAAACTTCTTGGGCACTTTTGTATAAGTTTAAACTTGTGTTTTTCCTTTATCGTGGTCTGTGTGGCTTTATCAACTAGTTGGATAAAAAATAAAAATTATAGTGAGCTCTAGGAAAGTTTCAAATGTTGGTTGTCATTAGTGTCTCGTCTGCTAACCCAAGTGGAAGACGCCTGGTGTGCGGGTGCATTGTGTGATTAACTGTGTGGGTGCATTGCGCAGCTAATAAGGTGGGTGCATTGCATGACTAACAAAAGAAATATTAGGTGTCATTAGTCCCACAATTTCCTATGTATGAAACGTTTTGAGATATGGATTTTCTTTAATTTTTAATCAATGAGCTAAAGCAAGCTGGAAAAATAGATAGACGGTGTGGATAAAAAATATATACACCAAGGTGGGCTGCACAGCGCCCAACACACGGTGTGGGCAACACCAACTGATCCACCTAGTCAGTACTGGCAGGTGCTTTGTGAGCTCCACCATGATGCATCATGTGTTCTATCACGCGTCCATTCATTTTTTATAGCTAATTTTAAAGCATGGCCTAAAAGAGAAGCAAATCCCACATGGAATGCGCATGATAAAAAAGTGGTGATTGAAAATTTGCCCTTATGCAAATTGCCTTGCCACTGTTACAACTGATGATTTAGAGGGCAGCTCAATTTGTGAATCTGATCTTAATTATTTCATTTCAATGCGGGTACCAATGTCCAATCAAACATTGAATTGAGTATTACTTTGGCACGCTGGTACTTTCTAATGGCATACATAAACCAAATACAAATGTCGACCCTGATGTATGCATTTTGTTCATGCTGTCCATCCATTTTCCCAGCTCATTTCATGATAAGAAAATGAGAAGGGGCCAGATGAGTATGCATTTTGTTCATGCTGTCCATCCATTTTCCCAGCTCATTTCATGATAAGAAAATGAGAAGGGGCCAAATCTCATCTGGATCCGACCACAAGAAATAGCGGTGATTTAATGCCCACCATTTAAAGTTTTAGGTCTGCTCATATCTGTGTTTTCCCTTCATTTGGTCTGTGTGACCTAATCAACGGGTTGGATGGCAAATAAACATTACTATGGGCCCCAGGAAGTTTGTAATGGTGGGCGTTCAATCACGGCTCTCATGTGGTGTGGTCTACCTGAGATTTAGATCTGCCTCATTTGTGTGGCCACGCCCTATTATAATCTGATAAAATCGATGGACGGAGTGGATAAAACATATACATCATGGTGGGGTGCACAGCACCGACCAGTGCAGTGATCTCTGTACTGGAGGGATCACTACCGTGTCAGAGGACGCGAACCACAGGTGTGCGGTGGGACCACGTAACGAGGTACACGGATTCCGGAAGCCCACCAGCGGTGTAACAAAGTAAATAATAATAATAAAAAAGAATATAGTCAGCGAAGGGAAACCATATTCGCTCCATCTCTAAAGAAAAGCATAGAAATGGAAGAGCCGTAGAAGCAGCAGCTTCGTTTCTGCAGAAAACCCTAGAAATAGAAGAGAGGAAGAAGAAGGAGACTAAGGAATGGAGGTGGAAGTGGGGTTGGTGGGTCTCTGCATCGATGCCGCGAGCGAGAGCAGAGAAAGCGTTGAGAAATGGCGGAGGCAGCGCCGGACCCTTGAGCGAATGCCCACTCAACTCGCACAAGCGCTTCTCCGACGTCTCCTCCGGCGCCGCCTCGTTACTCCTTCCTTGCTCGAGTACTCTCTCTCTCTCTCTCTCTCTCTCTCTAGATCTCGATCCGTGAAATGGTGGATTCTTGGTGGAATTTGATGCTTTTGTGTAAACCTTAACCCTAAATTTTCTTTTTCCTAAATTGGAGGAATTAGATCTATTTATATTGTTAGGGTTTGGAAGTCGATGTTATATCCAGTAGTTGGATACCTTGTGCTCGTGGTTTCCCTTATTTGTTGATCTGGACCGTGCATCTGGTGGGTTGGGCCATCACTGATGATTGGTTGTTTTTCCTATCATTTTCAATTAGATGATCTTTATTATCTGATTGTTGGGGTCTGGAAATGGACGGTAGCATTTGCAACAGCCTACATTTGAAAAGTAAAGGACCACACTCAAATTTCTCTGCAACAGCCACTGGATATAACCTCTTCTTGAAGACTTTTCATTATTTGCGATAGAGAAATTGTAAGGTCCGGATGCATCAGAAGGTAACTAGTGTCTGGTGCATCGATTCGGGTAAATTGTGTGTGCTTGAGTGATCTAAACCGTTGATCTGATGGATCTCATCAATGCTTCTAACATCCCCCAAGTTGGAATTCTAACCATTTGATCAGTGGCCTAACAATAGGCAGTTAAAAGAAAAAATTAAAAAATAAATACAACAGTAGTCCAGAAAATGGCCAGAGTCTGGATGGCCAGAATCTTAAGGTTAGGAATATTTTAGTGGTGTCTATTGCAGGAGCTATCAGGTCAATGGTTCTCATCACTTAACCAACCCGCCACTTGTTCCAAGTGGACACATCGGAGCACTATTTGGCGGGATCCACAATCTCTGTTCTTTCGAGTCCCATCCTGCCCCAAGTGCCTGTGATTATTGATCTGAATGAGAATGAGTTAAGAGCTCTCACGGTGCAATTTGCCTCTTGCAGAGTGTTCCAGCACTGTATAGAGGAGATTGATTTGAAGGGTGAAAGCTTTGTGGATGCAGAATGGATGGCATATTTGGGCGCTTTTCGCTACCTTCGTACTCTAAATATTGCGGGTTGCAAATCTATCAATAATTCTGTTCTTTGGTCCATTACAGGTATTCACTTTTGCTGTGTGACATTGCCTAGATGTCATATCTTCATTTCTGGAATTAAGTAGCATTTTTAGGTCATTTCTGGAATTAAGTAGCACTTTTAGGCCATGTTTGGCAGACACCTGAAAATAAGTCCATCTCATTTTAGTTAAAAGTAATTATGTATTAGAGATGAAGATCTCTAATACATAATACTGTTACCATGAACTCATTATGTATTAGAGATCAATATCTCTAGACTCTAATACATAATTACTGCTATCTAAATAAAATTAGATGAACTCAGTTTTAGGCCTGTACTGAACAGGGCCTTAGATTATTTGTGGAAAATAAGCTTCAAGTTTTTTGTAAAAAAAAGTTTCAAGTTGTCCTCTGATGAAATGATGTTTATCATTTTGGGTATTATATCATGCTTGGTTGAATGAAATGGAAGTTTTGTTCTATCAAGTGAGCATACAGGTGGGACCTGCCTTTTGGAGATCCCGACTGCTGGTGATCCATTGTGGGTGGTCCATTCCTAAAAGGATAGACTAGGTAGTCTCTGACGGATAATTTTAAGTTCCTGAGCTTTTTCCTATCAACATTTGAGCTGCCTGAATTGTGGCCTGAAGTGAACAGGTTAGCTATTTGTCCACATTCATTAACTATCCACTGCCACTGGTCTTATGCTAATGTCTTCTGGTGGGTAGTTTTTCCTAACACGATCAGTGAATGATAGAAACAACCAGAAGAGCAGCTTCAATTATGGAACCGTAGGCCATGAGGATAGTTGTTAACTGTGCTAGAAATGCCATTTAGCTCGGCTGAATGTTGTATAGTTCATCTTCTAAGTTGGGCTACTTTTCACATGTACCCTTTCCCAATATAATTAGATTACATGGTACAGAAATTCTGTTTGGTGCATTTCTGGTGAAAAGAAAAGATTCCTGTTTATTCAGTCACTTGATTTTGCGCATCTTAGTCTGTTTCCCCCACCCCCCCCCTTTTTTTTTTGTTTAACATCCATTACCCATATACGAGTGGTCTTGAGAATGAATAAATGATCTCATGTTACTATATCCAGATGTAGAACTGTGTTAGGAATCGGTATTTATGGTTGGTTGATGTTAAGTATAGAGGTGCTTATTTATTGCTTTTATGTTTCATCATTTCAGGAATGATGAGTTTACAAGAGCTGGATCTATCAAGGTGCTCGAAGATCACTGATGCTGGCATTGAGCATCTCTTATCCATTCCAAATTTGAAGAAACTGTGGATTTCAGAGACTGGCCTGACCACGGTTGCAGTCAAGCGCCTCTCCTCTCTTAGAAAACTCTGTGTATTGGATTTGGGGGGGTTACCCGTCACAGATCAGGCAATCTGTTCATTGCAGGTATTCAGTTTTCTATCTCTTGATTAGGGGTGCAATTCGGGCAGGTTGGTTGTGTTTAGGGGTCAACCCGTGCCTGAACTACCTCAAGAGGACCCAACCTGCAACCTGACCTGACCCGAATTCCAACCCGAGGTGCCCAACCTGAACCTAACCTGCATTTCTCTATACTCCTAAACTGTCCCAACCCGACCCAAACAAAACAGAGCTAAACACATGTGATTATTCCCAACCTGATCTGACCCAACCCAAATTTGCTCAACCTGAACCCAACCTGATTTCAAATCGGATTGGAGTTTTCCAACCCTAATTTGCCCGGGGACTCTGACAACCCGACCTGAACTCGGGTTGGGTATTGAACCCAAGTTGCAGCTCTACTCTTGATATAGTTCTCTCTCTCACCGTGTTCTCCCAAGGCCTGATTTCATTTGCCTTTTTTTCTTGTCTTAATGTTTTTCTTTATTTGTGCGTTTTTGTCTGGGAATCCTTCAATGTGATTTTTTTGTAGGTTTTTACTTCTCTAGGTAGTGGAATGAATACCTTTCTTCCTTTTGTTTCTTTACTGATGCTAGATTGGATGTAATTGATGATTGATTGTCTTTTATCCATTCTAATTTCAAGTTGCGTTCTTGTAGCTGACCACCTTGACTTCTTTAACTGTTTTATTTCTAGGTACTGACACAACTGGAGTACTTGGATTTGTGGGGAAGTAAAATTTCCAACAAGGGAGCTGCCATTCTTGCATCATTCCCCAACCTGAGTTTTCTGAATCTTGCTTGGACTAATGTCACTAAGTTACCGAAGCTGCCCTCTCTTAACTGCTTAAACATGAGTAGGTGCACCATACTATCAATATTTGAGGGAGATGATGAAGTTAGAGCTCCTCTAACAAAGCTGCTTGTCACTGGAGCTATGTTTGTAGATGTGCGTGAAGCCTTCTCTTATATGGATGCAAGCCACCTGTCTTTCCTCGATATATCTGGCTCCCTTATTCAAGATTTCTGTTTTTTAGCAAACATGGACAGACTGGAACATTTGGATCTCAGTTTTAGCAGAATGGCAGACAATCTAATCGAATCGGTGGCAAGCATTGGAGCGAGTTTGAGAGATTTAAATCTTGCCAATACAAGAGTAAGTTCTGGGGGGATAGCTATTTTAGTGGGAAATGTTCCGAATCTTGAGATACTATCCTTATCCCATACAGCTGTTGACGACACTGCTCTCTCATATATCAGCATGATGCCTTCTTTAAGGACAATCAATTTGAGCAACACAAATATTAAAGGTATAATCTCCACCAAAGATTGCATTTTACATGTACTGACTTATAAGATAATTTATTTACTGTTGTAAATGCTGGAATGCCAGGTTATATCTATCAGGCAGGGCACAGTCCAGATAGGTTTCTCTCACTTACTGCACTCCACAAGCTCGATCATTTGGAGAGCTTGGATTTGGAAGACACCCAAGTTAGAGATGACGAGTTGCATCCTCTATCCGTTCTCAGAGAGTTGAGCCATTTGTCTCTCAAAAGCGATTTTCTGTCAGACATCACTTTGCATGCTTTGTCATCTCTCCCAAAGTTAAAGTCTCTAGGATTTCGAGGTGCCGTTTTGACCAATGCCGGACTCCATTCGTTTCAGCCACCGGCAATGCTGCAGAAGCTGGACCTGAGTGAATGTTGGCTTTTATCTGCCGATGCAATTTTGGTGTTTTGTAAGAACCATCCTCAACTTGATGTGAGGCACGAACATTTTCAGATGTCCTCAGTGTCTCAAAACATGGGCGATAGTCCATCCCCATCGCGGGGACGGCCACTGCAATCCACCCCAAAAGGGGGCAAATCATTGCGGACCCCAAATAGGTTGTTCCATAAAGAGAATTTCATGGGTAAGATATTCAAGGTGATTTTTATTTTTTAAAGATGTTGCAAACATCCACTACTATAATCTTATTTCTTGTCTAAAAATATTTTTGAAACAGATGAAAGGATAAAGTACAGCAGGGATGAATTGCTGGAGTTGCAGTTTACACTCTCGCAAGATCCATCTCTTCTGGGTATGGGTATTGTGCTGCCGACGATGCTGTTGAATGAGTAAAGGCATTCGGTTCTACTCATCATGTTTATTAGGTGCATGCACTGTATTGATCGTTGTTATACACTGATAAATCAGTTCAGTTTATGTTGTTGTAACATAAATTCAAGGGGCCTTTCTTTATTTTTTGAGATGGTTGGGGAGGGTAGAAAATGGCAGGAAAGGTGAAAATGATTGGGAAAAATCCAATGCTAACCCTACTTAAAACTCATAATTTCATGTGTCAATGTGGCACAACCTGGGTTGTTGGAGGTGGTGGGAAGCTCGGAAAAAAGTGGTGGAGGCTAGGCCTGCTTGCAGCCCTGTGGGCCATCTGGTTGGAGAGAATCGTGCTGCTTCAACAATGTCAATAGCTTGGTCAGTGGAGTCTTGTATAAGGTGTTTCAGTCCAGTAGGGAATGGGCCCCTGGTTAAATTTTGTGGGCTGGGCTTGGGTTTGAGCCCTTTGTTCTTGTAATTTTCTGTGTTTTTTTTATTCTTCTGTTTTTCTTTGAGCTCTTTGTTTTTTGGCCTTCCTGGCCTTTTAATAATATTCGTCACCTTCCAAAAATAAATAAATAAATAAAAAATGTGGTACAACCTGGCTGTCCATGAATGCATTACTAGCATGCAGATAGGGTTGGCTCCTTATGGCCCAGGGTGGTGCATTGGCGGTGAGCCTGCCCAATGAACAGGTTTAAGCTTGCTCATGTGACATGTTGGCATGTGAGGTGGCTGGCACTGATGAATGCAGGTGCGGGACTGGGTTCATAGATCATGTACATGGGCCAATTTGCGAGATGTTGCATCTTGGCAAACCTTGTTCTGGTGCTGAAATAATTAATATATTTGTATAGTATATGATATTATTATTAAAATTAACTAGACCCAACCTGATTTTAATTGGGTCCAAGATGGTGAATGCTGACCTGGAACTGGCCAGACCTGGTTTTAACCCGACCTGAACAGGTTGGAGAATGCTCATTCGGATGGCTGCAGATCTGCATCCCTGTCGACAACCCGAGTGAAAAGTGAAACCAGGGAGAATATAAAGGGGGGAGGTCCAAGATGGGAACAGTTTTGCCAAGGCTATATCCTTGTAGAGTTCAAGATTGCCGCAAATATTGAGAAAAAGAACTGTGGAATTAAGATTTTCACACTTGAATTGCTTGCTTTCCAAAGGTCATTTGAATGCTCAAAATCTGCTAGTGCCAAATCATATTCACTTCCCTTCTCAACTTACGATGCTATATTAAGCATGAGATCATTGAAAGGAGCAGCTGTAGCACAAATCATTAACTTAAACCAACATGGACGATTTGAAAACTCCATTGTATCCATGCTAAAGGAAGAGGTTTTTTAACTCGTGATTTCACTGTGACCTGGTCATGTTTGAAGTTGATATGGATCTGTTGGCTGTGCTGTTCCCAATTTATCAATCGAGATCTTATATCAGGTGATGGGAAGGGGAGTGTGCCAAAAAATAAGAAGAAGAGGCGGTTTATGACCCTGAGGCATCTAAGAATTGTGAGATTGTCGTCCCCAGTAGAAGGCTCAAGTCAACAATATTTGGGTTTTGAAAGAGAAAGGCGGTTCTCCAGATGGTCTGATACGCTGTGAATTTGAATTTAAAATCTAGAAGACGGGATTAAAAATTGTACAATAACCCAACAACTAGAAACTCATTTACCAGACAGATATTGACGAAGATCATCAGCAAATAACACATGAATGATAAAAAGTGACATAGAAGAATTAGTAAATTAATAAGCTAATTTCACAGTGAGAAGATCCTGTACTTTGTTGATAATGGCTATGAAAGAGTCTCCGAAGAGGAAGACGGGTTATTATGCTGCTCATGTGATTTACGATAATGAGACACCTTGGGATTATAAATCCATGTTTTGGTGGTGGACTGTCCAGTGGTCGGAAGTCATCTGAGCTGTTAACAAGATCTCTGATGATTCATCACCAGAGCTTTAAGATATATATCTTGCCTTGGGTGCAAAACCTGCCATCAGGTATAGTCAGTTTCACTTGGGCTAGAAGGTGATGTGACATCCCAGTCGATACTTTTCCATGCTTATGGAGTTCAGGTTTTAGGTTTAGAGATTGCACAGTCCCCGCCAGTTAAAAGCTTCATCATTTCACCGCCATTTCATGTATATCACCAGTAATCACCGCAGGAACAGATGCCATTCTTAATATGATGAAAGCGATTCGAGTCCCTCACGATTATTTCTCGACCGGAAGACATGGAAATTAACTTAATGGCTGTGTGACAGTCTCCACAGACGCGGAGGTTCTTAAATATCCGAATCGGTTTCGGTGGTGATGTTCCAATAAGACCAAAAGCAACAGCAAGCTTCTCACTATGTTGGAACAGATACTGCTCCTTCTGTTCCTCCTCCACGTCATGTAAAACAAAATTCGTGTCAGGCACATAGCCGATCCCCTTTATTTCACCAGCCAATTGATCCAACTTCATGAAAATCTCCTGCGCCTGTGGATGAGTAGTATCCCCTACAAAGAATCTGTGAACCTTGTTGTCTATCTCCATCCAGCTGCAGCCAGCTTCTTTGCTCAGTTTCCGCTCTTTCATCCTTCTTCTGATGTCTGCAACGTCGTCCCATTGGGCAGTCGCAGCATACAGATTTGACAGTAGGACATATGCTGCTGGGTCATGTGGTTCCAGCTCTAAGATATGGTTAGCTGCCAGTCCTCCAAGATCCATATTGCCATGAATACGGCAAGCTCCGAGCAACGTACGCCATACCAAAGCATCAGGCTTAATGGGCATTGAGTTGATGAACTCGTAGGCTTCCTTGAGGAAGCCTGATCGACCGAGTATGTCAACCATGCAGGCATAATGCTCCATTCTTGGGACAATGCCGTGATCGGTATACATGGAATGGAAGTATTTCCATCCTTCGTCGACCAAACCCACATGGCTACACGCCGATAGAACAGCAATGTAGGTAACCTCGTTTGGCTTCAAACCCGTCCTGACCATTTCCTGAAACACCTCAAGTGCTCTTCTTGCATGCCCATGTTTAGCAAAACCTGTTATCATTGAAGTCCATGAAATTACATTCCGATTGGCCATCTCATTAAAAACTTGGTAAGCATCTTCTATGCTCCCACACCTAGAATACATGGACACAAGGGCATTACTGATGCATTGGTCTGCCTCAAATCCAGCTTTCAGTAATCGAGCATGGAGTTGCTGACCTTTTCCCATTGCACCGATGCTTGCAGCTGCACTCAAAAGACTAGCGAATGTGAAAGCACTGGCCCCAACTCCTGTGTTCTCGATTTGATGGAAGAGTTCGAAGGCTTCTTCAGAATTCGAGTTCTTCGCATACCCATCAACCATTACATTGTAGGAAATCAGATTCTTCTCGAACAGAATATTGAAAGCTTTCCTGGCCTCTTCCATCCTACCCGATCGAGTATACATCCCAACAAAAGAATTCCCGATGCAATTAATTGATGCAAGACCGGATTTAACCACATGGGCATAAATCTGTTCGCCCATTTCAGAATCAGACAGATTTGCACATGCCTTGAGAACACTTGAGAAAGTGAAATGATTTGGCTGAACTCTTCCCTTCTTCATTTCGCAGAAGAGCTCAATTGCTTCCTTATCACGTCCCCCACTCTGCACATATCCTGTGATAATCGCAGTCCAAGACATGACATTATGTACAGGCATCTGATCAAAGACCCTCCTTGAATCATCCACTGATCCCTCCTCCGCACATTTTACATACATATCCACCATACTGCATCCAACACAAACATCTGAAGCCAATCCCGTTCGGATGGCTTGGGAATGCAATTGTCGACCGAGCTGAATCGATTCCAATTCAGCACATGCTGAAATCACACTGCTTAGACTGAACTGATCAGGTTCAAACCCGCTCAATTCCATCTCCAAAAACAAACCGACTGCATTTTTTGCAAACCCGAACTGAGAATACCTAGTGATCATCAATGTCCACGCAACAGCATTTCTCTCCGGCATTTTGTCGAATACCAGGCGTGCATGCTCCAAGCTGCCACCCTTTGCAAACATATCAATCAGTGCGCAGCCAACACATACATCAGATGCTAAGAAACCAGTTTTTATCACAAACCCAAAAATCACTCTCCCAATCCATGCATGCTGCATGTTTGAACACGCCTGGATCACACTAGCAAAGCAGAACTGATTCGGGTACTGACCCGATTCGAGCATCTTATAAAATATCAATATTGCTTCAATTTCACGGTTATTATGAGCAAAACAAGAAATCATCGCACTCCATGAGACCAAATCTTTCTTGGTCCCCATAGCCTCGAAGATCTCTTTCGCTGCTTCCCAATCCCCACACTTCGAATACAAGCTAATGAGAGAATTCAAGACGACAGAGTCGAGTTCCAGGCCGGATTCAAGCAGGAGGGCGTGGATGAGTTTTCCACGGTCAAAATCACGTGAACGGATGCACGATTTGAGGAGAACAGAGTAGGTGACTAGATCGGGGGGAATTCCTTGTTGGGTCATGAGATTTAGAGTCGAGAAAGCTGATTCAAGGCGGCCACTGTCGAGGGATCGGATCAAACGATGCTTGAGAGGCTCGAAATTCGGGTGTTTTCGAGGGTTTTGGTATAAGATATTTTGGCGGGAAGGGTTGGGCCATTTGAGGGGATAGGGTGCAATTTTCGCGGGAATGCAGAGGGTGGGATTCATGTTCTCTGCAACGGCTACTCTCTGTTTCTGGAAGATTTGAATTTATAATGGCAACCGGCTACTTCAGATTACAGGAGCTGTAAAGGGCTTCTCTTCTAAGAGCTTGGGAGTGATATGGTTGTTGAAGGGGGAAAGTCTTTAGGAGAGCTACTTCAATAACTCATTTTTATTCAGCTCTGTTTTAATTAAGCTTGTTTGATCACGTTTGATCAAAAAAAAAAAAAAAAAAAAAAAAAAAAAAAAAAAAAAAAAAAGAGGAGAAAAGCTCTTATCTAAAATAAGCACATTTGATAACATTTTCCTATAAGAGTTTTTTTTTTTTTTTTTTTTTTTTTTTTTTTTTTTTTTTTAAGGTAATTGATGTCATTTTTAAAGATCACGGCAACTTTAATATAAGAGCAATTCAAATGATCATTTTGGTGGACCATCTATCATGTGAGGCCCAACATTTCTAATTGTTTTTTCCGTGGGGCCCCTCAATGTCCATTACCCATCACCCATCACGTGGACTCCAAATTTGATGTGTCTATAGTGTGGGCCCTACCTTGGAAGTGAATTGTCCATCATGTGGGGCCCACTTTTGATATCCACCATTCATCATGTGGGGTGCACCTTCTATATGGATCATCCATCAAACGGCCCACTTTGGATATGAGTCATCCATCATGAGAGACCTTAGATGTGGACTGTCCATTGGTGGGGCCCACTTGATGTGAACTGTCCATTATGAGGGGCCACACTTTTATGTGGGTCATCCATCATGTGAAGCCTACTCCGTCCATTATGTGGGCCCACCTTGATGTGGACCATTCATTGTGTGGGGCCCACCTTTATTATGTGTCGTTCATCATGTGAGCCCATCTTTGATATCAACTAACCATCATGTGGGCTCACCATCAATGACTATCAGCCATCACGTGGGTCCCACCTTTGACGTGGACTGTCCATCAAATGGGACTCACTTGATGCCCATGTTTCATCATGTGGGGCCCACCTTTGATGTGAACCTTTCATTATGTGGGCCCACCTTGATGTGGGGCCCCACTTTAATATGAATCATTCATCATGAGGGGCCCATCTTTGGTGTCCACCATCCATCATGTGGGTCCCACCTTTGTCGTGGACCACTATCATGTGGGGCCCACTTGATGTGGATAGTCCATCATGTGGAACCCACCTTTGATATCCACCATCCATCATGTACATCCCACCTTGACTGTGGACCGTCCATCATGTGGGGCCAACCTTTAATATGGGTCATTCATCATGTAGGCCCACCTTTAATGTTAACCTTCCATCATGTGGTCTCACATTCAATGTCCACCATCTATCACGTGGGTCCTACCTTCGATGTGGAACATCCATCATGTGGGTACCGTATTTGTTGTGGACCATCTATCATGTGGGGCCCACTTGATGTGGATAATCCATCATGTGGGACCCACCTTTGATGTTCACCATCCATCATGTCGGTCCCACCTTTGCTATGGACCACCCATCATGTGGAGCTGAACCTTCGAGATGGGTCATTCATCATGTGGGCCCACCTTTAATGTCAATCTTCCATCATATGGGCCCACCTTTAATGTCAATCTTCCATCATGTGGTCCCACATTCAATGTCCACCATCAATCGTGTGGGTCCCACCTTTGATGTGGACCATCATCAGGTAGGGCTTGCTTGATGTGGATCGTTCATCATGCAGGGCCACACCTTGATGTGACTATGCATTATGTAGGCCCACCTTTAATATGAGTCATTCATCATGTGGGGCCCACCTTCACTATGGGTCGTTCATCACGTGGGCTTTTCTTGAAAAACTGTAAAAAGAAGAGAAGAGGGTAAGATGGGAATTACTTCAAGAGTTTGAAGGTAAACTTGTTCAAAAATTAATGTATACCAAATAAGCTAAATAAGCTCCGTTTCAAAAAGTAGCCCCTTCCCAACTTATTCCGTTTAAAAAAGTGGCTCCTCTCCCACTTGTTAAATCAGAGCTTATTTGTTACTTTCTAAAAGAAAATAAGCACTTCATTGCACTTTTACCAAACGGGCTAAAAGTTTATTTGTTTAGAAATAAGCCAATCAGCTCTTATTTGTTGAGATGCCAAACGCCCCTAAGTGTCTAACCTATGCGGGAATGCTAGGCACTCCATCGTTCAGGCCCCGCAAATCTGACCGTCCAAATCGTGGAACCTATTCTAGATGAAGCGTGGCCTGAAACGCACACTGATCGGACGATCTTAGAGCTCTAATTTCGCCCATTTAGTTTGGATGGTGACCGTTTTCCTTTCAACAGTCCATTTGATGGCACCAATTCGTCTGACCGGCATGATTTTTGGGTCCCACTTTGGGAAAACTGTGGACCTCAATCTGATGGTTAGAGTTATCGGATGAAGGAGCTTCTAGGGAGGACCAAGATTTGGATTGCTGAGGGGGCGGCCCACTTGAACACTTGGCCAATTAAAACGCTCCAGCTAGCTCTGTACAATTCCTATTTCATTCTGAAGATGAGAGAGAGAGAGAGAGAGAGAGAGAGCATCTATCATATTTTCTACCATGGTATTCTACCATGGTACCAATTTTGTACAGTGGCTCATCTACCCTTTGGCCCACCAGATGGACTGTTTTGATCACCTGATGAAAAATTGCTGGGACCATTCCACTGGTTGGTATTGTGTCCAGTGGGCCAGGAAATTAGCTGGCCTGAATTGCTTATGAGGAGGTGTATTTATTCCAGGTATACATGAAGTCGTCCATTCCACTGGTTGGCAGTGTGTCCAGTGGGCCAGCGAATTAGCTGGCCTGAGTTGCTGCTGAGGCAGGTTCTGGCGAAGCTAAATGGGAAGTGGGTTGGGCTCGGGATTAAAAAAGAAAAAAAAAAAAAAAATTGCGCCACAGGGCTTGAGTTAAACCCTCCCAATTTGACCTACCATTGTGGGTTAACTTTCTTCTTCTTCCTTATATTTTTTTTTTCAGAGGCACTCACACCCCCACACACCCCCACCCACTCACATTACAATGGCTTTTTTATACCACATTGGGTACTCAAACCCATGACCTTATGTTGAAACTCTCATAGTCTACCACTGAGGCATGAGTAAGTACCCTCATTGTGAGTTAACTTTTAGAAACTTGCTGAAGCATAGGATAGAACCAAACAAGATAATCACAATCGCACAAATATATCAACACAAGAGAACATGCCAAATTTACGTGGAAAAATCCTTTATGGAAAACAACAACGGCACAAAGCGATAATGAACTATGAATCAGAAGTTACAAGAGATGAAATCTTATCCGGATTAAAACCCAAAAGAAAACCTTAATTTTTCTCTTTCCAAAACTCTATCAAACTCTTAAACACGTGTTAGAATTACCTTAATCTCGATTAAACCCACTTATATAGCAATAGAATCGAATTAGGAAACAAAATAGCGCAAAACTACAAATTGTCTGTCAATCAATCAATCGACCAACTAACTATGCAACTTCGATCAATTGAATTTGCACAAAACTGTCCAGAGAACTCGCTATATAAAATCACAAACTTCTAATATAATATAGTGAAAACTATAAGGTAGTAAAGTATCATAACCAGTGTTTTCTTGAAATCCTAAACTTATTCTTACATGCAGATCTTATCTCATATGAAAAAGAGTACTGGGTAGAAAAAAAGAGAGCCAAGGATGTTCCAACCTTTGGGCCGTGGCCATTGTGTCCACTCACAATTTTCAAAGGATATCTAAAGGAACCTCTCTCTTTTAGCCCATGCATATCTACCTTTATGATATTCCTACGTATTAATATGGCATAATTACATGCCTATACAGGATCCATGGTCATAATGGTCTAGGGTCAAGATCATCAATATCATCGGATACATCCAATGTCATCAATGGATAAGATTCACATTGATTTTCAAGAGCTAGCACAACTCCAATAATAAGGTGAGAAATGTTTACGCATTTTGACCCTTATAATTAGTCGTTAGGGCAAAAATCCTTCGTGTAGACCTGCAACTGGGTCTATTTTTGTCCTTCTAACTCCTTGAGTAGCCTTCATCCACTTCTTCTCTTCTTTACATAGCCTGCATCGGAGTAGGCATGGGTTGCACACCTTCAAAATCCAGATCATATTGAAGTAGGCATGGGTTGCACACCTTCAAAATCCAGATCATATTAGGATGTCAGCTTAAAATAAGGCCAATCTAAAGCTTGAGTTGTCATAGCACTGAAAAAAATAAGCATGGGTCACCCACCTTCAAAAATCCTTCTCTTTCTATGTCGGTGTAAAGCCCACATATATGTAGCCATACCCTTTTCCCTCACTCTCTCTCCTTACTCTCTCAGCATCCATATGTGCTATACCCTAGTAGTAGATAAATATAGACACACCTATGATGTATGTACATAGGTATCCACTCATTGGACTCGGTTGGACAGCCATTTAGTCCTAGCTCATTTAAAACTTGAATTGGGTCGTGCCTGCTCGGGTTGGGTTGGTCAAGCCACCCGACTCATTTACGATAAAATAGGTCAGGTGAGGCTTGGGCTTAATGAATTTTAGGCGGGTTGGGTCAGGCAAAAGGGTAATGGATCGTGGGTCTGGTTTGAGCCACGATTCTTGGCCTGTTTAGTAAGAGATCTGACTTGGGCTGACCTCAACCCAACCAATACTTGACCCAATGCCACCCCTACATTCCATCCTAGTAGGACCCACCGGTGGACCCTTTCAAATTCCAACCATATCTGGCTATGAAGACACATGGGCCGGCCATCATGGATACACTAGGGTTCCATGGACTCTTCGTATTGCTAGTTGCCAGAATATATTCAACATTTTCATTTCAGACATACATGGATTTATTCATATTAGCTTAGGCTCTGGTTGTCCTGCTAATCCTTGTAAATGGAGATTAAGCTGAATCCTGATTTCCATGCCGGATTTGCCGGCATTTTCCTCAGAAAATCCTACGTGGAGGGCATGGGGCCCACCAAAATTTATGAGGTATCTCCCTGTCCAAACGACCCTTAAATATATGATTTTGTACTCTTACAGAGACATGGTTGCATTCAAGATGAAACAATACAAAATTTCTTGGTTAGCTCGCTGTGCTCTCAACAAAGAACTCGAAACAAATACTAAAACATATAAAGAGAAACGATCCCAGGCTTTCCGAGAGCTACAATTAACAGTGAAATTACGGCACTTGCACTGCCCAATTGATCAATCTGGTCTGTCCATTAGTCCAGAACAGGTTTCATGAGCTAACATGCAAAAACGACACAGCACAGATGACGTCTAACCATCCGATCTTAAGTGAAGATCATGTAGAAGAAATGGCCCTATCTAAAATTTGAGCCATATCCATTTGTTGGAGCCATGATGGATTTCTCATGTTACCAAAGAATCACTTTTACAGGGTCCCACCGATGGGCTGGAAAACAGACGTTTATTAAAAGAGAAGGCCAATTTACAGAAGAATCAGATCATCTAATCACTGTACTAGGTGATCTATTCACCTAGTAGCACATGGAATTTGTTTCTCACCTAACGGAAGGTCCAGATCGATCAATTGCACTGTCCAAGTGTTTCAGTGCTCTTTCAATGCTACTAGGAGCACTATAACTTGTACTACTCTAGGATCACTTGAATCAATTATCATACAGAAATGAACTATCATGTTTTAAAGAAGCCGGCCCCTTTTGTTAAAATTACTTAAGTAACAACAACTGCTTTCTTGGCTTTAATGACAGCCGTCCAACTTCCCTACTATAAATTGAAGGGTTTACAGAGGCCATTATCCAAGAAGAGAGAGCTTCTCATCTTGGAGAGAGAGAGAGAGAGAGAGAGAGAGAGAGAGAGAATGGCCAACAACAAAAGAGTGATGTTCTTCAACTTGGTTTTGATGCTCTCTCTTCTTCTCATCATTTCCATGGCTGAGGCCAGATTCTTTCAAAGTAAGTTTAGGCCTTCTTTTTGTAAATTAGAGGTTTGCTACTGATCTCAAGTGCAACTTTTCCCACTAGCTTTTTTTTTTTTTTTTTTTTTTTTTGTGGCAAACCTCGCATATTAAGACATCTAAGTGGTGCGTAATTAAGGTGACCTTAAGAAAAAAAAAAAAAAAACAACCAGGCTAGTCCACTCATTGGGTGGGCCGCCCTTGTTAAAAGAAATGGATAAGCAAAACTCGCCATGGTCTTTAAATGTGCATATGTGGCCCACCCAGTGTGTGGACCGACTTCTGATTGTGCCGTCTTCATGGTGTAGCACACCCTATGCACTGCTAGATTTGTGATACGCGTGTTCGCACCTCCAGGCGGCGCAAAGTGCATGTGGGGCAACCAAAATCTCAATACCGTTTTAGTTCTTTAAATTCAAATTTGAAATGACATGGTAGTGGAAATTTGCCTTGGTCCATCCATCAAGATTGGGTCATTAAATGGCAAGCGGGCCACCATTTCTTTCGAAGTTGTACGAGATGGTGCAAGTGGGGCTCAATATTCATTCCCCCACTGTGAACTTCCACTGCAGGAATGAATATCACACAAGATCATTCCCTAGCAAATTTGAGCTAATCTTGTTAGCTTCATTAATTTAGTTCTTGCATTTTTATGTTCTGTTAAGTAATGCCGTTTTATTTTGCTTTGATCATGTAATAAAGCAGAGATTAATGGAAAGGCTGCAAACACCACACCAGTGTGCAAATCGGTGTTTGGATTCCGGTCAGGCGACACGTGCTTTGGGGTCACACAATTGTTCAACCTGACCACTGATTTCTTCAGCTCTCTCAATCCCAACCTTGTTTGTGATAAGATCTTTGTGGGTCAATGGCTTTGTGTTGATGGGTCAGTTTGAGCTGACCACCTTCTCCGCTTTCAAGTATATATCTCAAATTTTTTACCTATTCATGTACGAATAATGGAGATAATCCAAAAACTCTCCAAATTAAGGTATAGTGTGCCATTTCTTGTGTGATTTCTGTGATACGCAATGTTGCTATTAATTGAAAGTTCTTAAGCTCTCTCTCTCTCTCTCTCTCTCTCTGAAGGATTTCTTTTCACGTGCTTGCCATGTTAGACTAGACCCAGGTCAAGTTGGGGCTCACCTGACTCCGGGCTGAATCGGACCGAGGGTGACTCATGGTATCGAACCAGATCAGGTACTACTGATTAGTGATTACCAGTTGACTAGGACGTGTCATATGGGACTCATCCGAGTCTTAAAAGCCATGATTCTGAAAGGAGGGAGAATTTCTTAAAAAAGAAAAAAAAGGTGAATGCTGTTACTAATGCCAGACGATTGTACACCACCTTTGCCGGAGTCTTTGAGTTTATGAAAGTGGGGCAAGTGGTTCAAATGTCTAGTAATCCAAACGGTAGATTATCTATGCCCCACTGCGGCCGGAAGCTACACCCTACGGCAATTTCTGTTTCTACTGATGGGCATTGTTGTTCAGTGAACTAAACCATTGATTTCATGGGCCGAGTTGTGGATGGACAGTTAATCGAAAATATACCAGGGATAAATTTTTTTAACACTTAATAGGGGACCATCAAATACGAACACTGCCAACAGACAAACGGCAATATTCTATTGCTGGGAATCTAATTTGGGCAATTTGTGTGCATCAGCCATTCATGAGGAAAGACCCATTGTATCAACTGATTTGATCACTAAACCATGGGACCCACTGGTTCAAACTGCCAAATCCTGAGCTCATTGTATAACACCTACTTTGAAAAGATATTAGGAGGATCATCTTCAATGCTTTTAAAATTAGCTTATTCTATAAATGTCGAAAGTGGATTCCGGCTATGGTGTACGTATCGCATTTAACCGAGTTGTGTGGCCATGAAAGTGAGGCGCCCCAAACATGATGTGGGCCACTGCACATATTTAAAGGTTTTTAGGTGGCAATTCATCCCTTTTGACAGTGTGGCCCACCTAATGATTTAATAAGCCTTATGTTTTGTATATATGATTATCATGGTTGGGCTCACTAGATTTGCAGGTTGGATTGCATAGATACAACACGGAGGAGAGTCATATAAAAAAAATGTACAACCACCCAAAAACTTTGGATTCAATGAAAAATATAGGTTTTTCAAATTTCTACATTTTGTTGATTAAGCCCCAAGGATTATTGTTTACATATTGTCAAGTTTTTAGAAAGACGAAAGTAAATTAATTCATGAACTAGCATTGCCTAACTGGAGAAATTCCAAAACCGTTGATGTTGTTCTTCAAAATTAGGAAGCCTCCAATACATGAAAAATGACATAAATTCGTGGACTTAGGCGTTGAAGACGACCTCAAATTTTTGGAAGTCGAAAATGCAATTTGATGGCATGAAACCCTTCAATTGGGCTGATTTTTTTTTTTTATCCCCAATTTAAAAAATAAAAATTCGATGGCCCATGCCTATCGAATAACTAAAAACCCTAAACATCGATGACCAAGGGCTGTTGAATAACTAAAAAAAATATTCAAATGTCAAAGGCTGTTGAATTTTTTGGTCGATTTTACACCATTTTCATGTAGTGCTCTCTCCAAACTATTTCATATAAAGAAGAGGATGAGAGCTAGTATGAACTTCATAAAGCACAACTAATGGAGAATGCATAAAGCCACCCACAAGTGTGGACATGTAATGAAGAAGAGAAGGAGAGATGGAATCTGTGTGTGTGTGTGTGTGTGTGTGTGTGTGACGGCTAGCGATTATGGATGTTCAGGCTCCCTCTAGTTCAGGACTCCTCTTCATTTGGGAAAGAATCTATATATAACAAGGAGTTATAGTTTTATGAAACATCAGTTATGTTATATCACCCAACATTCTTAAATATGTCCTCATACATTAGAATCCTGCGATCTTGCCTTAAATCATGCATGTATCAATATCTATTCAATCTCTCCACTATTGTGGCTGTCTACCATAGACTTAATGCACAAGTAGATAAGTGATGGACCAATCTAAACCACTAGATCATCATCAAGTGCTATCGAAATATTTTAATGATTAAAACAAATGTTTAATGGTTGAAAACATTTATAAATCTTTTTAAAACTTTTTGTGTTGTAGTTGTGCCCTTAAAAACCAATGTGAATCTTATTTGCTGATGACATGAATTGGTGTTTGTTGATGCCTAATCTCACCGCATTAGATCAAGCGATAAAAATGATGCCATGTGGCAATGATATCTTAAAATAAGACAAATAAAAGATCTTCTTGGTTGCTCTGACGGCCAAATTTATTCGAAATCTCAGATGTTATGAGTAACCAGAAAAGGTTGAAGTCATAGTCAACTACTTCCATGAGGACATAAGTCATGACATGATCGAGATGCATGACAGAGTCGTCTATCCACTTCAGTGATTGCACGACCGATAGAAGATAATGGCCAAAGTCAAGTCAAGCCAATGATAAATTTGGCCGATGCATTATAACATCGTCTAAAGGAGATCTTTATAGCCGAAAGAGAAAAAAGGAGCTATGTAACAACAATGTCAGGTTGGCCAATTTTCATGGCGCACATTACAAGTTCAAGCAAACGGAAGGATAAAAAATGTTTACATGTGGTAGAGCGAGAGAGCCTCTAACTCCCGCGGTATCAAAGCCAATCAGCAACAAACCTTTTTGTACACATGGAAAAACAAGATGGCTTGTGACTCTTCGATGGCTCGTGACTCTTCATGGCCCAAACAATTATTCCATGTCAACAAATGTGATAAGTGACTACACAAATCACACTCCAATAGCGGCTGAGAAATATTATAGATAGGAGAAAGGTCAAAGAGCTCTGAACCCTTACCAACACAGTCAACCTACATGGCCACATGCCTGTTTTAGTTTAGTGTAATATTGTTTGTTTATGGTATCATGCAGGACCAACATTGGTTTAGTTTAGTATAATCTTGTCCGTCTGCGCTACCACGTTGAACTGACCTTAGCTTAGTTTAGTGTAATCCTATTCCTCTACGCTACTACGCTGGACTAATAGTGTAATTCTCTTTGTTTACACCACAATTGCTGGACTAAGGAAGACTGTAACTTTAAGACCTTTTAGTGTAATTTCCTATTAGCTCATGTAAGTCTCAACGGACTTTGAGGATGCAACCAACTATACTCTTTTGTTGCTCATATATATGGAGACCTAGCAAGCCAACCATATGTAATTAAGATGTTGGTTTCTCACATATCCTCAAGTCTTAAAGATAATACGTCCTCAAATTTATCATAATCCAGGCATGATGGGTCTCCCGATCTAGGGATTTGATCACAATCCACCAATTCTAGTACCCAATAGGTCCAACCCAATAGCATATATATATATATATATATATATATATATATATATATATATATATATATATATATGTCACAATCATATGTGAGGTAGGGCAAAGGTGGGCCGACTCGTCGCCATGCTCAATGGTGGAGACGTTCCTCCCTGACTTGTCATTAGTTCACATACAATGGATGATCACATAGAAAGTAATAATTGATTCTTGGATCACTGTCCACGAGATGGTTGTCCATACCTTCGTTAGTTACCATCGGCCTGAGGGGAGTCCTTTCTTTGATATCACTTGAAGCTGGGAGGAATGAAATGAGGTCGATCACCATTTTCTTCAAGGGATAACTACTCTGAATCCATAGAGCTCTCCGGAATCCTCGACGGAGCTTTCTCGAATCCACGAGGGAAAAACCTTGAATCTATAAGATGAACGACGAAAGTCGAATTTTGATTAATAATAATGAAGATAATCTAAACAATGTCTTAAGCATGTTTACATACTAACAAGTAAATCCTAATTACAGATTGAAAGAGTCCTAAATGAAAAAAGAAAGAAATCTATAAATTCGTGGAAATCTGTGTCACCTGTCGACTTGTCGATTGGTCAAAGTTGGGTTTCGACCCGTCGACTTGATTGGTTGAAACAACCTAAAATTGTCCAGGGAGTTCAACCAGCTCTCTGTATAAATCCGAGTGGCTTTCGATCGGTCGACCAGAATTGTTGACAGGTTGAAAGTGACAAAATATGTACAAAAAGTTTGATTAAATCTCGGACAATTTTCAATAGGTATTTATTTGGTTCGATTGGTCGACCAGACTGTTCAACTAGTGGTCAAACTATGCTGTCGATTGTCGATTCTTTTTTATCTTCTTTTGGTCCATCTCTAATAAGAAGGTGCTTGATCCACACCCTTCATCAGAGGGTTCTTGCTCCACATTAGGTATCACTAATTAGTCTAGGTTGGACATCCATTTAGTCCTTTGCTTCACATTTAAACTTGAGTTGGGCCGTGCCTGATTAGTTTTGGGTTGGTAGAGCAACCTGACTCATTTATGATTACATGGGTCAGGTCAAGCTTGGGTTTGATGAATTTTAGGTGAGTTGTTCAGGCCTAGGTGTATTAGGTCGTAGGTCAGTTTGAGCCCCGATTCTTGTGCTTTTTACTGAATTGTATCAGACTTGAGCTGAACTCAACCAAACCCATACTTGACCCAATGCCACCCCTACATTCCACCCAAGCAGGGCCCATCAGTGGCCCCTTTCGAATTCCAACCATCTAATAATGAAGACACATGGGCCATCATGGAGGGACTAAGGTGGTGGACCGCTGGTTCCATTGAGGCAAACTGTCCTCTTACTTCACAAATGGCAAAAAAAAAAAAAAAAACGCTGCGAATTTTGCATTTGAGATCACTCGTCCTGTTGCTAGTTGCCAGCATATATTCAACATATTCATTCGAAATGTACATGGATTTATTTCATATTAGCTTAGGGTCTGAATAGCTTGGCATCTGATATTTGTAAATTGAGATTAAGCTTAATCCTGATTTTGATATGCTTATGCCCTCCACCTCAAACTTACACCCCTAATTAATGTGGCTTTTTCCTGGGCAAAAGTGCAATTAGCAAAGTTTTATTTAAAAAAAATGAAATAGCTTTAATTGCATTTATGCTGAGGAAATCATCACTTTAGCGGGGCACAGATCCTACGCAGATGGTGTGGGGCCCACCAAAATTGGATTAGACTTAATCCCCATTATGTGGGATCTCCCTATCCAAACGAGCCTTAAATATATGATTCTTTCTTAGAGAGATGATTGCATTGAACGTGAAACAATACAAAATTTCATGGTTAGCTCGTTGCACTCTCAACAAAGAAGTCGAAACAAATACTAAAACACATAAAAGAGAAATGATCCCATGCTGTCCGAGAACTACAAGTAATAGTGAAATTACGGCACTTGCACTGCCCAATTGATCAATCTAGGCTGTCCATTAGTCCCAGCGCAGGTTTCATGAGCTAACATGCAAAAACGACACAGCCCAGACGAGTCTAACCATCTCAGGTGAAGTATAGATCAAGTAGAAGAAATGGCCCCATCTAAAATTTGAGCCATCCATTTGTGTGATCCATCACATATTTCCCATTGTACCAAAGAATCACTTTTATTGGATCCCGTCGATGGGCTGGTAAACAAATGACTGAAAAAAGAGAGGCTAATTGACAGATCCAATCGGATCCTCTGATCGCTGTACTAGGTGTACTATTCACAAGAAATGGACAGTCCAGATGCATCAATTGCACCATTCAAATGCCCCAACGCAACTAGGAGCACCGTAACTTATAGTGCTCTTGGATCAGTTGAATCAATTATCATATACAAATTAACTATATATGTTACCTGGAAGCCGGCCCCCCTTGTTAAAACACAAGAAATAACAACGCTTCTTGGCTTTAATGACAGCCGTCCGTCAACTCCCCTGCGATAAATAGGAGGGGTTTTTAGAAGCCACATCCAAAAAGAGAGAGTTTCTATCTTATTGAGAGAGAGAGAGAGAGAGAGGAGTATGGCCAACAACAGAAGAGTGATGTTCTTCAACTTGGTTTTGATGCTATCTCTTCTTCTCATCATTTCCATGGCTGAGGCCAGATTCTTTCAAAGTAAGTTTAGGCCTTCTTTTTGTAAATTAGAGGTTTGCTAGTCTCATGTGCACCTTTTCCCATACTTTTTTTTTTTTTTTTTTGGTGCCAAACTCGCATATTAGGTTATCTAAGTGGTGTGACTAACAGGGTGGGTGTACTAACAGTGGGATCGTGTGTAATAACCCACAAAAAAAGGGGGGTGAAAACACCAGGTTAGTTCACTCATCAGGTGGGCCGACTCGCCATGGACTTTAAATGTGCATATGTGGCCCACCCAATGTGTGTACTGACTTCTGTTTGCGTCAAGTCATCTTCATGGTGGAACCCACCTAATGCACTGCTCAGATTTGTTACAAGCCTGTTCGCACCAGCAGGCCGCACAAAGTGCATGTGGGGAAACCAAAATCTCAATACCATTTGAGTTCTTTAAATTCATGGTAGTAGAAGTTTGGCTTGGTCCGTCCATCAAGATTGGATCATTAAATGGCAAGTGGGCCACCCTTTCTTTTGAAGTTGTACGACCGGGGCTCAATATTCATTCCCCCACTGTGAACTCCACTGCAGGAATGAATATCACACAAGATCATTCGCTAGCGAATTTGAGTTAATCTTGTATAACCTTCATTTAGTTCTTTCATTTGTATATATGTTCTGTTAAGTAATGCCATTTTTTTTTATTGCTTTGATCATGTAACAAAGCAGAGATTGGAAAGGCTGCGGTCCCCACACCAGTGTGCGAATCGGTGTTTGGAGTGCAGTCAGGCGACACGTGCTTTGGGGTCACACAATTATTCAACCTGACCACTGATTTCTTCATCTCTATCAATCCCAACCTTGCTTGTGACAAGATCTTTGTGGGTCAATGGCTCTGTGTTGAAGGGTCAGTTTGAGTTGACCACCTTCTCCACTTTCAAGTATCTGAAAAGTTCAACGTATTCATGTATGAATAATGGAGATAATTCGAAAACTCTCCAAAGGTTGCATGCCATTTCATGTGTGATATTTGTGATGTTGCTATTAAATTAAATCTCTCTCTCTCTCTCTCTCTCTCTCTCTCTCTCTCTCTCTCTCGGATTTCATTTGATGTGCTTGCCATGTTAGACTCGACTTGTTCGTGCCCAAATGAAGTTGGGGCTCACCTGGTTCAGGGCTGAATCAGCCTGACTCACCTGTTTCTGGGGGTGACTCATGGTATCAAACCAGATCGATCGGGTAGTACTACAGATTCGTTGATGACTTGGACATGTTGTGGGACTTTATCAAAGCTTAATTCTGAAAGCAGGGATTTCTCGAAAGCATGAATTTCTTATATTAAAAAAATGGATGGACGGTGTGGATATAACACATACATCATGGTGGGCCCACAAAACTTGGTGATGTCAACACACCACCCAGGTCAGTGGTATGTGGCACACCAAGCATGGCCGCGTTGTGTGGGCAAGTGTTTCCATTGTCTAGTAATCCATCAAAAAGAGTTGTGTGGCCATGAAAGTGAGGCGTAAGTTAGGCTAGTCCAAAGATGATGCGGGCCACTGTATATATTTGAAGGTTTTTGGGTGGCAATTCGTCCCTTTTGACAGTGTGGCCCACCTAATGACTTAATAAGCCTTATGCTTTGTATATCTGATTATCATGGTAGGGCTTACTAGATTTGCGGGTTGGATTGCATAGATACAACACTGGGACGCCATATAAAAAAAATGTTCAACCACCCAAAAACTTTGGATTCAATGAAAAATATAAGTTTTTCAAATTTCCACATTTTGTTAATTAAGCCCTAAGGATTATTGTTTATGTCAAGTTTTTAGAAAGACCAAAGTAAGAGAATTTATGAACTAGCATTACTTAATTGGAGAAACTCCAAAACTATTGATGTCATTCTTCTAAATTAGAAAGCCTCCAATACATGAAAAACAACAAAATTTGGCGGCAATATGAACTTCATATATAAAGCAAGAGAGAGAGAGAGAGAGGGAGAGAGCCGAACCCTAATCGCATTGATTTTTTTTATCTGCAATTTTCAAAAATTAAATTGCACATGCCTATCGAATAACTAAACCCTAAATATCAACAACCAAGGGTCTTGAATAACCAAAAACAAAAAAAAATTTCGACAACCAAAAGCCGTTGAATTTGCTGGTCGATTTTACATTATTTTCATATTGCTCTTTCCAAACTATTCTAGATAAAGGAGAGGATGCAAGCCAATACGAACTTCATTTGGGATAGAATCTATATATAATGAGGAGTTATGGTGTTAAGAAACACCAGTTATGGTGTTATATCACCCTTAATATGTTGGAATCTTATGATCCCGTTTGATCTCATGTATCCATATCCCATTCAATCTCTCCGCTATTGTCGTTGTCTACCATAGAATTAATGCATTAGCAGATCAAGTGATGGACCAATCTAAACCATCAAATCATCATTAATTGCTATCAAAACCATTTTAATAATTAAAACAAAGGTTTAATGGTTGAAAACATTATAAATCATTTTAAAATTTTCCCTCCTAACTCGTTGTCATGCTCAATAGTGGAGACGTTCCCTCCTGACTCATCATCAATCCACATACATTGGATGATCACATACAAAATAATAACCATATGTTTCTCCTACAACCTAATAGATAGTCATGGTATAATAGAGTACTAAAATCTATGGTGTACAACACTCTTTGAGTCAGTGATCATCGTGTCCTCTCAAGTTCCCTAAGACAACCGAAGAAATCTCTCTTTTTAATCCAAGCAATTGTACAATTGTGATATTGCGACATATTATAGCACAATCACTTGTCCATCCAAAATCCATGGTTATCATGATCTAGGGCCAAGATCATCAATATTACTGGATACATATATGTTATCAATGGATAACATTCACATTGATTTTTCAGATAACAACTCCAATTGGTGAGAAGTGTTTGGACATTTTTGTCCCTACAATTAATCATGGGGTAAAAATCCTTCAGTTTTTTCGTTCTTGTAGCCCTTCACCTTAGTGTATTTTTGTCCTTTCAACTCCTTCCTAAGTAGCCCTCATATGCTTCTTCTCTTCTTTACATGGCCCCATGGAGAAGGTAGTACTATTAGGAAATTCATGCAATAAAGGCTCCGTGGGGCCCACTGTGATGATTCCATAACATTCACACTGTATATCTATCATGCTAGATCTTGTAATTAGGATGCGACCTAAAAACAAGGCCAATCTAAAGCTCAGAGTTGTCATATCACTAAAAACACTAAAAAAAAAAGCGGGCATGGGTTGCCCATCTTCAAAAACCCTTCCCTCTTTTCTCTGGGCATGGGTTGCATCTTCAAAACCCTTCCCTCTTTTTCTCTGGGCATGTAGCCCACATTCGTGTAGCCATATCCTTTTCCTTCGGTTACTTACCTTACTTTCTCGACGTGCAATGCAGGTGCCATACCTTGGTAGAGATAAATATAGACACGTGTATGACCTATGTATCCACTAATTAGTCTAGGTTGGACAAAAATTTAGTCCTTTCCTCCACTTTTAAACTTGACTTGGGCCATGCCTAGTTGAGTTGGGTAGGTAGAACAACCTGACTCATTTATGATTAAATGGGTCAGGTCAGGCTTGGGTTCGATGAATTTTAGGCGTGTTGGTCATGCCAAGGTGTATTAGGTCATAGGTCGATTCTTGTGTTGTTTACTGAATGGGTCAGACTTGAGCTGAACTCAACCAAACCCATACTTGACCCAATGCCACCCCTACAATCCACCCAAGTAGGGCCCATCAGTGGACACTTTCGAATTCCAACCATCTAATAATGAAGTCACATGGGACATCAAGGATATAGACTAAGGTGGTGGACTGCTGTTTCCATGGAGGCAAACTGTCCTCTTACTTCACAAATGAAAAAAATAAAAAACTCTGCAAATTTCACATTTGAGATCACTCTTCTTGCTGCTGGTTCCATGGAGGCAAACTGTTCTCTTACTTCACAAATGAAAAAAAAAACTCTCCAAATTTCACATTTGAGATCACTCTTCTTGTTGCTCGTTGTCAGCATATATATATATTCAACACATTCATTCGAAATGTACATGGATTTATTTCACATTAGCTTAGGGTCTGATTAGCTTAGCGTCTGATCTTTGTAAATTGAGATTAAGCGTAATCCTGATTTTGGTAGGCTTATGCCCTCCACCTCAAATTTACAGCCCTAATGTGGCATTTTCCTGGGCAAAAGTGCAATTACTTAGCAAAGTTTTATTTAAAAAAAATGAAATAGCTTTAATTGCATTTTGTTGGAAACGTACGCCTCAAACAACATGCACAGATGCCACTGACCGATCGGTCACGATGAAGATGGAAACAGCAGATCGCTAGATCGATCTTGGGTTTTGTCAGCCGATCGGCTGACTGGTCGGCAGGGGCCTCGGTCGGTTGATGGGTCTCCTTGTTGTAATGGATTTGTTATGCGACTTTGTACAAGGAGTTTCTATTTTCAGTTTTTCTCCTATTAAAGGAGTGCATTACGGGACTAGAGGTATCCTAGATGTGAAAAGGGATTGAGAGAGGTTCTAGGGGAGAGAAAGAGCTTGAGAAGAGGGTTTTCTTCTTGGGAAAGCTTGAGTTTCTTTTGTGGGCTTGTGATCTTGGGTTTGGGTTCCATCTCTTTTAACTTCTGATATCATAGTGGATTGGTGTCGCTCTGTGCTATGGTTTTTTTTTTTTACCCGTGACGGGTTTTTCCACGTTAAATTCGGATTGTCTATGTGTGGTTGGTTGTATGCATTGTGTTGCTTGTTTGAACCAATTTGCTGCTTATGTTCGGCTTTGCTTCCGCTACCGGCCTTCCTATCCTAACAACTGGTATCAGAGCGATCATTTGAGTGTAACAGAAATTCAGATCTGAGATAAGAGCATGGCATCGGGCATGATGTTCGACATAGAGAAGTATTCGGGAAAAAATAATTTTAAACTTTGGAAGGTGAAGATGAAAGGCCTTCTAGGTCAGCAAGGATTGCAAGATGCGCTCCTTGGAAAGCGACTGGATGCTACGAAAGAAGAATAGTGGAAGAAGATCGATAAAAAGGCCAATGTCTCAATCCAATTGTGCCTGAAAGATGAGGTCCTTTATAACGTCATGAAAGAGAAAACTGCGACTGAAACTTTAGCGAAGTTGGAGAATATCTATGCGAAGAAATCTCTGAAAAATCACATATATTTGAAGCTTCAGTTGTATAATTTGAGGATGACGGAGGAGGTTGATGTTAAGGGCCTCATCATAAATTTTTATAGGTTTATTTGCAAGTTGATGAATGTAGATGAACCGATGAAGGACAAGGATCAAGCGTTTATCCTATTGAATTCTCTTCTAGAATCATATGAATCACTCAAGGACTCGTTGTGCACAAGTAGGGAGACTATTAGCGTAGAAACCATTATCTCAGCCCTTCAGGCGAATGCGATGAGAAGGAAAAGTGGTGGCGTGGGTCCTTTTACGGATGAGGCATTGGTTATGAGAGAGAGGAATTCTAAGCGGGGTGGAGGATCTCTGTCATCGAGTTCTAAATCAAATGGCAAGTGGAAGTACAAAGTGAAATGCTGGAATTGTAGGGAAGAAGGGCACGTGAAGATGGATTGTTCGAATTCCAGAAAAAGGCAGGAGAAATCTGGAGATTCATCTAGGGAGGGAGCTAAAACCATAGAGGACGGTGGTGATGGTTGTGATGTATTAACTGTATCTGGCATAGTCTCCTGGTGGAGAGTGTCTCTTGGATTCAGGTGCATCATGTCATGTATGTCCTGATCGGAGTCATTCATGTCATACAAGGAGTATAATGGTAGATCGGTGTTTGTGGGTGATGGTTATGCCCGCAATGTGGTGGGTATTGGTTCGGTGCGCATTAGGATGTTCGATGGAGTCAAACGGATCCTTGAAAGTGTGAAGCATGTTCCTGAGATGAAGAGGAATGTGATATCTCTTAATGCACTCGAGGCGAAAGGGTGCAGGTTCATCGGCTGTAATTGGTATTGTAAAGTGGTGAAGGGAGCACTTGTGATGATAAAGGCACGGATGTGCGATAATCTTTACAAGGTGATCGGGAACACAATTCATGGTGGAGCTGTAGGATCGGTAGCGGGATCCACGGTTGCTCGTATGTGGCAAGAGAAAAAGGGCCACATGAGAAGAGCAATAAGGCGAGTGAAGATGCATGGATAGAGTCGATGGGGCACGAGAAACGACGGGACTATAATGATGACGAAGTAGAGATGGAGGTTGTGCGTGACAAGGTGGTGCATGATGATTTGAGTCGTGGTGGAGTTTATTGGAAACGGACACCTCAAACAACATGCACAGACGCCACCGACCAGTCGGTCATGGTGAAGATGGAAATAGCAACTCGTTGGACCGATTTTAGGTTCTGTCGGCCAGTCGGTTGACCAGTCGGCAGGGGCCGTCAGCCGATTGACGTTGAGCTCTAGCTAGTCGACGGGTCTCCTTGTTGTAATGAGTTTCTTGTGCGATTTTGCACAAGGAGTTTCTATTTTCATTTTTTCTCTTATTTAAGGAGTGCATTACAGGACTATAGGTATCCTAGATGTGAAAGGGGATTGAGAGAGGTTCTAGGGGAGAGAAAGAGCTTGAGAAGATAGTTTTCTTCTTGGGAAAGCTTGGGTTTCTCTTGTGGACTTGTGATCTTGGGTTTTGAGTTTCATCTCTTGTAACTTTTGATATTATAGTGGATTGGTGCCGCTTTGTGCCGTGGATTTTTACCTGTGAGGGATTTTTTCACGTTAAATTCGGATTGTCTATGTATGGTTCGTTGTATGCATTGTGATTGCATTGTGTTGTTTGTTTGATTCAATTTACCGCTTGTGTTCGGCTTTGCTTCCACTGTCGACCTTCCTATCCCAATACATTTATCCTGAGGAAAGGCAAATCCTATGTGAATGGTGTGGGGCTCGCCAAAATTGAACTAGACTTAATCCCCATTATGTGGTATCTCCCTATCGTTTGGACCCTTAAAATGTATGATTTTGTCTTAGAGATAGACGATCTCATTGAACATGGACCAATAGAACATGAAACGAGCAATAAAACATATAAAGAGAAATGATCCCATGCTTATCGAGAGCTACAAGAAATAGTGCACTTGCACCATCTTCCTCACCATCCATTAGTCCCAGCAAAGGTTTCATGAGTTAACATGCAAAAATGACACAACCCAAATGAATATTGAGCACCATCCAAATCTGAACCATCCATTTGTTGGAGCCATGATGGATATCTCATGTTACCAAAGAATGAGAAATTTCCCCCTGTAAACCTCACTTTTGACTGACCAGTCCAAGTAAAGCCCCAAAACTTTAGTTTCCATTTCTAAACCTATGAGTTTTTTGGGACTAAAATGCCTTCTAAAACCTTTTTTCTTCGTTTTTCTTCTTGAAAAACCCATTTCTTCTTCATTTTTCTTCTTGAAAAAACTCGTCTCTTCTTCTTTGCTTTTCTTGATCGAAATATCATTAGGGTTTGCTCGAGTACAGTGAATAGTGAATGGAGGTGGAACTGGTATATGCGAATGGTGAATGGTATATGTGAATGATGAATGGGAAGTTTAAAATGTGAATGGTATATGTGAATGATGAATGAGAGGTCGAAAATGTGAATGGTATATGTGAATGATGAATGGGTAGTCGAATACATAAATGTTGAATGACAAAGAATGATGAACTGTAAAAATGATGGGAATTGACAACATGAATTCAATGAATTCACCGATCACAATGTGAAATTTGGTGAATTCATGATGCACAGTGAAAATTCACCGATCACAGCATGAATTCATCGAATGCACAATGGTGAATTTAGTAAATTCACATTGTGATCGGTGAATTTTCACTGTGCATTCAATGAATTCACCAAATTCAGACTGAATTTGAATTTGGTGAAATCACGCTGTAATCGGTGAATTCATGTGTGATCAGTGAATTTTCACTGTGCATTTGATGAATTCACCGTTCATAGCGTGAATTCACCAAATGTACAATGGTGAATTCGGTGAATTCACGCTATGATAGGTGAATTTTCACTGTGCATTCGGTGAATTCACCAAATTTAGTGATAGACTATGGTCGTCGTTTTCTCGCTATTTGGCATATTTTCTGAAAAAATGAAGAAGAAGATGGGTTTTTACAAAAAAAAAATTGAAGAAGAAAAAGCATTTTTTCAAGAAGAAAACGAAGAGGAAGATGAGTTTTTTTTAGAGAGAAATGAAGAAAATAGATTTTTTCAAGAAGAAAAACAAAGAAGACGGTGGGTTTTTTCAACAAGAAAAATGAAAAATATGGGTTTTTTAGGAAGAAAATTGAAGAAGAAGATGAAATTTTAAGTTTAACTGAAGCAAAAAAAACATAGAGAAGATGGATTTTTTTAGGTTTTTTGGTTTAGCCGAAGAGAAGAATAAAGAGAAGATATGTTTTTGGGTTAGAAAGAAATAGAACAAAAAAACTAGGGGCATTTTCGTCCGAAAAAAGCCCATAAATTTAGAAATGAAAACTAAAGTTTTTGGAGGGCTTACTTTGGCTACTGAGCCAAAAGTGAGGTTTATAAAGGGAAATTTCTCCCAAAGAATCACTTTTGCAACTTTTTGGCATTTTAAAAAAGTAGTTTAAAAGAGAAGGTTTTTGCCAAATTTAAACCGTTCGAAAATTCTAAAATATCAACATTAGACTAAAACACCAAAGACTAATAAAATATTCATAATGGTTATGTTGATTTATGAGTAGATTAGTAATTTAGGCTTTTGCTTAGACTCTACATACAACAACATACGCGAGTTGAACTGATCGTCGAAAAGCTCTTCCGAACTATGAAATTAATTTTCCAACTCTTATGTTAATTCCTTCCTCTCCTTGGGCAAAATCACTTGTTTTGGTTCCAAATAAATGTGAACATAGGTGCGGGCATACACTATAATTGGCAAATCAAAAGTAACGCCTAAGGACTTTTGCTTCCCAAGTTAGCGAAAATCTGGGGCGTTACAGCTATTCAATGACCAAGCCTAGCTCGAACATGGTTGAGCTTGGCTCGTGCTCAGCTCTACATATTAGCTTAGGCTCTAGTTGGCTTGCTAATCCTTGTAAATGGAGATTAAGTTGAATCCTGATTTCCATGCCGGATTTGCCGTCGTTTTCCTAAAAAAATCCTATGTGGATGGCATGAGGCCCACCAAAATTGGATTAGACTTAATTCTCATTATGAGGGATCTCCCTATCCAAACGACCCTTAAATGTATGATTTTGTACTCTTAGAGAGAGATGATTGCATTGAACATGAAATAATACAAAATTTCTTGGTTAACTCATTGCGCTCTCAATAAAGAACTCAAAACAAATACTAAAACATATAATAAGAGAAACAATCCCATGCGTTCTGAGAGTTACAAGTAACAATGCAATCACGACACTTGCACTGCCCAATTGATCAATATAGGCTGTCCATTAGTCCCAGCACAGGTTTCATGAGCTAACATGCGAAAATGACATAGCCTAGATGAGTCTAACCATCTTAGGTGAAGATCAAGTAGTAGAAATGGCCCCATCTAAAATTTGAGCCATCCATTTGTGTGATCCATCACAGATTTCTCATTGTACCAAAGAATCGCTTTTACTGGATCCCATCGATGGGCTGGTAAACAGATGGCTGGAAAGAGAGAGGGGTTTTGGGGGAGAGATATATGATTTTGATCGGCCCTCAGCTAGTGGGAAAAAATGAAAAAAAAAATCTGAAATTCTTATCCTGTTTTCAGCAAATAAGTAACTATTAAGTTTATATTAGCCAAACTAACTTACACATGGCCCATTTGTTTAATCTGAAGTATGAAGTTTGAACCTGAAATCTGAATCTGAATTAAAAAAATTAGTATTGAATATAGAATAACCTGTTTGTTAACTAACATCTGAAATGTTTAAAATATGTTAATGTGACATATTTGCCCCTATGAAACAACCATAATTGAATCCCTATCATTAAAAACTTCATGAATTGGACTGAAATATTTATTTGCCATACAACCTGTTGATAAGGTAAAAAAGACCTAGATGAAAAGACCACACAAATATCATATTAATCCAAAGCTTTTGTAGCCCACTGGAAAAATTTTAATGGTCATTTACCATTGTTTCTTGTACTATAGTCCATTTGAGATTTGGATCTGCTTTATTTTTTTGGATCATGCCCAAGAATGACCTTGCAATACGGATGGACAGCATAGATGTAGTCACATACATCATGGTGGGCCCTATAGTCAGGGGTCCTACTGGCCTTGGTGGATCTGACTTGTGTACTTATGATGTGAGTAGCCCCGGATATTGGATGGTGCTGTATGGCCCCCATCATAATGCATGTGTTCTATCCAGGCCGTCCATCCATTTTCCAAATCATTTTAGGAAATGAACCCAAAAATGAGGATGTTCCAAATCTCATTTGGCTTAGAACTTTCGTGGCCCATTAATGGTCAATCACCACTATTTCTTGTACTATGGTTCATCTGCGATTTGGAGCTGCTTCATTTTTTTGGATCATGCTCTAAAATGAGCTTTCAATATGGATGGATGGTGTGGATGTAGTCACATACATCACAATGGATCTCACAGTCAGGGTCTCACCCACCTCGGTGTATATCCAGGCTGTTCTCAGGTGGATTATACCAATAGAAACAATGATGAGTAACAATTAGCAACGTTTTGTGGGCCAACAAAAGTTTTGGATCAATTTGATCTTTCTAATTTCCCTTCAACCAGATCTTCTTAACGTTATCAACAGGTTGGCTTGCAAATAAACAATAAGAATATGTTGCAGTGGGCTCTTTGGAATTTTTAATGGTGAGGTACTCAATCACCACTGTGTTTTCTGTGGGGAGTCATTGTCCCGACTATTTATTGTGGTGGAGTCCATTTGAGCTATGGAATTGTCTTATTCTTTGGCTCATGCCCTAAAATGATCTCTCCAAATGGATGGACTGCATGGATATAACACAACACGGGAGCGGATTGCCTGTGACCCAGGCACAGAGATATCTCTGTGCCCGGAGCTGTGTGGGGCCCTTGAGATGTCCATTACAAATCCACTCCGTCCATCTGTTTTGAAAGACCACGATAGGAAGGGATTATAAAAATCACGCAGATCCAAAACTCAGGTGGGCCACACCAACAAAACAGTGGGAACACCAACATCCACCATTGAAACCTTCCTGGAACTGACCATGATATTTATATGCCATCCAAACCGTTCAAAGAATTATTAACACTCAGATAAACTATAGGAAAAAATATCATCGTGATGCAAAACTTTTGTCACCGCTAAGTGTTCAATACCCACGCATTCATGTGTTATGGCCCACCTGTGTATTGTATCTGTGTAATTTTTATAATCCTGTACTATCGTGGTCTTTCAAAACAGAAGGACGGAGTGGATTTGTAATGGACATCTCCATGGGCCCCACACAGCTCCGGGCACAGAGATATCTATGTGCCCGGGGTCACAAGCAATCCGCTTCCAACACATATATCATGGTGGGGCCTACTTTGGTAACATCACTTCAGTAAAGAATCTCGCTACTCACGCTGCGTTAGGGGAGCGGATTAGGTGAGACCCCGGTCTACAGAGGTGTGTGGGACCCCTGATTATGGGGCTCACAGTGATGTATCTACCTTAAATCCACACCATCCAATAGCTTTGAAAGCTCATTTTAGGGCTTGATCCCAAAAATGAAGCAGATCCAAATCTGATGTGGCCAATACCACATGAAACTGTAGTGATTGAATCCTTACAATTAAAAACTTCGTGAGGTCTACCAGAATGTTTATTTTCCATCCAACTTTTGATAAGGTCACAAAGATTTAGATGAAGAGACCACACAAATATCAGATTGATCCAAACTTTTGTGGCCACGGGAAGTTTTTAATGGTCAATTACCATTGTTTCCTATATCATGGTCCACTTGACATTTGGACCTGTTTTATTTTTTGGACCATGCCTTAAAATAAGCTTTCGATACGGATGGATAGTGTCGAAGCAGTCACATACATCACAGTGGGCCCCACAGTCAAGGTCCCACCTACCTCGGTGGATCCCGGGTCTAACGTAATCCACTCCCCTGTTGTGGCTAATCCGCGTTCCAAATCCAGGCGGAGATTGCCCACTACCCTCGCCCGAAGCTAGATCCGGACGATCCTGTTAAAAATCTCTGTAGGGCCTACTGTGATGTATATGTTTTATCCAACCATCCTTTCAATTTTTCATGTTAGGGAACATAACAAAAAAATAAGGAAGATCTAAGGCTCTAGTAAGCCACACTTGACACTACGAATTGAGTGCCTACCATTAAAAACTTCTTGGACAACAAAAGGCTCTAGAATAATATAAAAAAGTTGATAGATGGTGTGGATCTAGCACATAAATCATGGTGGGCTCAAAGAAGTACCACACATTATTAGGCAAAAGAGAAAATCTAGAGGGCATGCTAGATTTGCCATTAAGTTTTGCAAATTAGAGGTTTGCAAAAATTAGAGGTTTGCCAAATTAGAGGTTTGCCATTATGTGTTAGGTGTGGATCCAACACATAAATCATGGTGACCTTTGAAAGTTTTGCAAAAATTCATGAAGTGCTTTCCACAGCTTTTCATATTTAGTGTTAACAAACAACACTAAATGCATTGCATTTTTCAAAGTAGAAATTTTCAGCGATAACAAACAGGCCCTTGAGAAACAAGCCCTTATATAGCATAAGTAGCTAAACTATACAGCATAAGTAGCTAAACAACTGCTGTCAGTAAAAAACAACTTATTTCCCTGCATAAGTAGCTAAACTATACAGCATAAGTAGCTAAACAACTGCTGTCAGTAAAAAACAACTTATTTCCCTGCATCTAAACGGAGCATTAGTGACAGATCAATCGAATCCTCTGATCACTGTACTAGGTGTACTATTCTCCTAATGGTCTATGAAATTTGTTTTGCACCCAATGGACAGTCCAGATAGATCAATTGCACCATTGATCAAATGCCCCAACGCAACTAGGAGCACCATTGCTCTAGGATCACTTGAATCAATTATCATATACAAATGAACTACTATGTTACCAGCTGGAAGCCGGCCCCTTGTTAAAACACAAGAAATAACAACGCTTCTTGGCGTTAATGACAGCCGTCCGTCAACTTCCCTACTATAAATACGAGGGGTTTATAGAAGCCACAATCCAAGAAGAGAGAGCTTCTATCTTGCTTAGAGAGAGAGAGAGAGGACTATGGCCAACAACAAAAGAGTCGTGTTCTTCAACTTGGTTTTGATGCTCTCTCTTCTCCTCGTAATTTCCATGGCTGAGGCCAGATTCTTTCAGAGTAAGTTTAGGCCTTCTTTTGCAAATTAGAGGTTTGCTACTCTCAAGTGCACCTTTTCCCACACACTTTTTATTTTTATTTTTTTGCCAACCTCGCATATTAGGTCATCTAAGTGGTGCATATAAGGTAGGGCTCACAATTAAGGTAGCCTTACAAAAACACCAGGCTAGTCCACTCATCAGGTGGGCCGCCCCTGTTAAAAAAATGGTTAAGCAGAACTCGCCATGGTCTTTAAATGTGCATATGTGGCCTACCCAATGAGTGTACCGACTTCTGTTTGTGTCAAGTCTTCTTCATGGTGGAGCCCACCTTATGCACTGCTCAGATTTGTAACAAGCGGGTTCGCACCCGCAGGCCGCACAAAGTGCATCTGAGGCAACGAAAATCTCAATAACATTAATTTAGTTCTTTAAATTCATGGTAGTGGAAGTTTACCTTGGTCCATCCATCAAGATTGAATCATTAAATGGCAAGTGGGCCACCCTTTCTTTTGAAGTTGTAGGAGACCATGCAGGTGGGGCTCAATATTTATTCCCCCACACTGAGCTTCCACTGCAGGAATGAATATCACACGAGAACATTCCCTAGCAAATTTGAGCTAATCATGTAAGCTTCATTTAGTTCTTTCATTTTTATGTTCTGTTAAGTAATGCCATTTTTTTTTTTTATTGCTTTGATCATGTAACAAATTAAAGCAGAGATTGGAAAGGCTGCGGTCCCCACACCAGTGTGCGAATCGGTGTTTGGAGTGCGGTCAGGTGACACGTGCTTTGGGGTCACACAATTGTTTAACCTGACCACTGATTTCTTCATCTCTATAAATCCCAACCTTGCTTGTGACAAGATCTTTGTGGGTCAATGGCTCTGTGTTGAAGGGTCAGTTTGAGCTGGCCACCTTCTCCACTTTCAAGTATCTGAAAAGTTCAACTTATTCATGCCATTTCATATGTGATGTTGCTATTAAATTAAATGAATGTTCTTAAGAATCTCTATCTCTCTCTCTCTCTCTCTCTCTCTCTCATCGATGTGCTTAAGTTGAGGCTCACCTGGATCAGGGCTGAATCAGCCCGACTCACCTGAGTCAGGGGGTGACTCATGGTATCAAACCAGATCGGGTAGTATTACAGATTCGTAGTTGACTTAGACGTGTTGTGGGACTCAAAAGCTTAGTTATGGAAGCATGGATTTCTCAAAAAGCATGAATTTCACAAATAAAAAAAATGGATGGATGGTGTGGATATAACACATACATCATGGTGGGGCCCACAGAACTTGGTGATGTCAACACACTACCTAGGTCAGTTGTATGTGGCACACCACGCAATCCGCATAGTGGGGGCAAGTGTTTCCATTGTCTAGTATGTTGGGAAAAAACCGGCAGCGGAAGCGGATGCCAAAACGTGTGGAGTAATTTAAGATCAAACGAGTAAACAAGATGCAATCAAGCCATGCACAAGCATTCACCACAAGAGACTCCAAATTTACGTGAAAAAACCACGGCACAAAGCGATCCACTATGAATTAACAGAAGATTACAAAGATTGAAGAAACAAAAACACCCATAAGAGAAATCCCGAGCTATCCAAAACTTGTTCTCACATGAAACGGACAAGAACAATTATTTTTTTCATCCCAGAGAACCCCCAAGCTTTTCCCAAGCTCTTTCTCTTACTCTAGAATCCATCTAAGAAACACGGCCCAATGGCGGCGGCTCTAATCCCGCATTACATCCCTTAAATAGGGAAAAAACCCAAATTGAAAACCTCTTGCAAGAGATTGTCTCCAACAAGGAAATAGATTCAATCCCGCTGCCTCACCACCAACCGGTTGCCCCCTGTCGACCGGTCGGATCTCCCTATCGACCGATCGCCCAAGCGACCGATCGAGAGCACCATAGAAATTGTTGCTGTCAAAACTATGCATTTGGGCCACGTCTGTTAGACCGGTCACCCAACCGATCTGAGCACCCAAAAACATGCATCACATCTGAAGGCTCTCCAACATAGTAATCCAAACAGTAGTCAAAACCATTGATTTTTCTTGCCCCAGTTACAGTGGACAGCCAACTGAAAATGCACAAGAGGGAGTATTTTTACAATTAATAAGTAACCATTAAATTCGAACAATGTCGACAGAAATGCTCTATTGATGGGAATTTAATTTGGGTAATTTCTATTCATCGGCCATCGACAAAAAGACCCATTGTGTTAACTGCTTTGATCACTAAACCATGGAACGCCCATTGCATAACACCACTTTGAAAAGATATTAGCAGGAATTGATTATGGATCATCTGCAACGCTTGTCGAATTAGCTTGTTCTACAAATGTTGCAGGTGGATTCAGCCATGTTGTACCCCTACGGCCCTATGGCTCAGTGGTAGACTCATAAGAGTTTCAATACGAGGTCATGGGTTCGAACACAGTTTATGGTGTAAGTGCATGGGCATGTGTGGGGTGTGTGAGTGCGTGTGCAATAAAATAATAAAAAAAAATGCCATGGCCTACGCATGGCATTTAACCCATCCAAAAGAGTTGTGCGGCCATGAAAGTGAGGCGCCCCAAAAGTTAGGGTAGTCCAAAGATGATGCGGGCCTGCATATATTTGAAGGTTTTTGGGTGGAAATTCATCCTTTTTGACAGTGTGGCCCACCTAATGACTTAATAAGCCTTATGTTTTGTATATCTGATTATCATGGTAGGGCTCACTAGATTTGCAGGTTGGATTGCATAGACGCAATACAGGAAGACATCATATAAAAAAAATGTACAATCACCCAAAAACTTTGGATTCAATGGAAAATAAAAGTTTTTCAAATTTCTACATTCTGTTGATTAAGCCCTAAGGATTATTGTTTATGTCAAGTTTTTAGAAAGACCAAAGTAAGAGAATTTATGAACTAGCATTACCTAATTGGAGAAACCCCAAAACGATGTCATTCTTCTAAATTAGGAAGACTCCAATACATGAAAAACAACAAAATTCAACGGCAACATGAACTTCATATAATGAGAGAGAGAGAGAGAGAGAGAGAGAGAGAGAGTGTGTGTGTGTGTGTCAAACCCTAATTGCATTGATTTTTTTATCCGCAATTTTTAAAAATTTGACAGCCCTTGCCTGTCGAATAACTAAACCCTAAATATCAACAACCAAGGGTCATGAATAACTGAAAAAAAATATTCAACTACCAAATGCCGTCAAATTTGGTGGTTGATTTTTCACCATTTTCACAGTGCTCTTTCCGAACTATTCTAGATGAAGGAGAGGATGCGAGCCAATATGAACTTCATATAGAAAGCAGAACTAATGGAGAATGCACAAAGCCATCCACAAGTGTGGACATGTAATGAGGAAGGGAAGGATAGGTGGAATTTGTGCGTGCGATGGCTAGGGATTAGGGATGTCCAAGGTTCACTCTAGTTTAGGACTCCTCTTCATTTGCAAATCTATATATAATGAGTTATGGTTTTAAGAAACACCAACTATGGTGTTATATCACCCTACATTCTTCAATGTCCTAAAACATTGGAATCCTAAGATCCTGTCTGTCTGATCTTTTGTATCCATATTCCATTCAATCTCTCCACTATTGTGGTTGTCTACCATGGACTTAATGCATTAGTAGGTCAAGTGATGGACCAATCTAAACCATCGAATCATTATCAAGTGCTATCAAGACCATTTTAATAATTAAAAGAAAACATTTAAGGTTGAAAACATTTATAAATCCTTTTAAAACGTGCCCTCCTGACTTGTCATCATGTTCAATGGTGGAGATGTTCCCTTTGACTCGTCACCAATCCACATACATTGGATGATCACATACAAAGTAATAACCATATGTTTCTCCTACAACCTAATAGATAGTCATGTTATAATAGAGTACTAACACTCTCTGAGTCCGTGATCGTTGTGTCCTCTCAAGATCCCTATGACAACTGAAGAAATCTCTCTTTTTTAACCCAAGGCTGTGTACATTTGTGATATTCCGACATATTAATTATAGCAAAATCAGTTGTCCATCCAAAATCCATGCTTGTCATGATCTAGGGCCAAAATCATCAATATTACTGGATACATATATGTTGTCAGTGGATAAGATTCACATTGATTTTTAAGAAAACAACTTCAATAGGCGAGAAGTGTTTGGACATTTTTGTGCCTACGATTAATCATGGGAGTAAAAATCCTTCAGTTTTTTCGTCTTGTAGCCCTTCATCTGAGGTTATTTTTGTCCTTTCAACTCCTTTCTAAGTAACCCTCATGCACATCTTCTCTTCTTTACATGGCCCCATGGAAAAGGCAGTGTTAGGGAATCCGTGACATAAAGGCTCTACGAGGCCCTCTGTGATGATTCCATAACATCCACATTGAATATCTGTCATGCTAGATCTTCTTAGGATGCGACCTAAAAACAAGGCCGGTCTAAACTTCAAGTTGTCGTATCACTAAAAAAAAGTGGGCATGTGTCGCCCATCTTCAAAACCCTTTCCTGATTTTCTTTGAGTGTGTAGCCCACGCGCATGTAGCCATATCCTTTTCCTTCAGTCTCTTACCTTACTTTCTCAACGTGCATGGCATGTGCCATACCCTGATAGAAGATAAATATAGACACACGTATGACCTATGTACATGGGTATCCACTAATTAGTTTAGGTTGGACAAAAATTTAGTCCTTTCCTCCACATTTAAACTTGAGTTGGGTCGTGCCTGGTTGAGTTTGGTTGGTAGAGAAACCTGACTCATTTATGATTAAATGGGTCAGGTCAAGCTTGGGTTCGATGTATGTTAAGTGTGTTGGTCATGCCAAGGTGTATTTAGGTCGTAGGTCAGTTTGAGCCATGATTCTTGTGTTATTTACTAAATGGGTTAGACTTGAGTTGAACTCAACCAAACCCATACTTGACCCAATGGCACCCGTTCATTCCACCCAAGTAGGGCCATCAGTGGACACTTTCAAATTCCAACCATCTAATAATGAAGACACATGGGACATCAAGGATAGACTAAGGTGGCGGACCGTTAGTTCACAAATGAAAAAGAAAAAGAAAATAAAAACCGCTGCAAATTTCACATTTGAGATCTCTCTGTGTTGCTAGTTGTGAGCGTATATTCAACGTATTCATTGGAAATGTATATGGATTTATTTCAAATTAGCTTAGGGTCTGATTAGCTTAACATCTGATCTTTGCAAATTAAGATTAAGCTTAATCCTGATTTTGATAGGCCTATGCCCTCCACGTCTAATTTATTACCCTAATGTTGCATTTTCCTTGGCAAAAGTGCAATTATCAAAGTTGTATTTAAAAAAAATGAAATTTCTTTTGGGGGTGTTTGTTTTGAGGATTTGCTAGGAAGATCAGGGTAAATGAGCATTTATTGCCTCCCTGTGGAATTCTGACACTACTCCCACCGTGACAAGTGACTGGTACTTTTTGGACTTGACATTCACTAAAACCGAGGGAAAAAATTATGTGGCCCACCATGATGTATGTGACTTATCCACACCGTTCATTTTTTCCACCATCCCATTTTAGGTAACGTCTGAGAAAATGAGGGCGATCTAAATCTCAAGTAGACCACACCATAAGAAACAGTGGGAATTGAATGTCTACCATTGAAAGCTTCTTGTTGGCCTTAGGAGTTTTGGATGAATCTGATATTTGTTATCCCCCCTTTATCCATGTCTATGTAACCTCATGAATGGGTTAGATGACAAATAAACATCAATGTGGGCCCAAGGAATGAGATAGCTTTCAATGGTGGAAGTTATACAGATCACTATTTGCTGTGGTGTGGTCCACTTGAGCTTTAGATTTACTTCATTTTTGGGCTAAAGCCTTAAAAAAATTTAGTAAAACAAATGGACGGCTTGGATAAGTCATAGACATCAAAGTGGGGCCATTATTTTTAGTAGGTCTTTTTGGAACCGGATTTTAAGAAACGGAATTCCCTTACTTATAGAGCGGATGCAAGAAGTAATGATAGCTTATTTCCAGGGATTTACCTCCATTTACAATGAAACAAACAGGCCCTTAATTGCATTTATGCTGAGGAAAAGTAAATCCTATGCTGATGGTGTGGGGCTCGCCAAAATTGAACTAGACTGAATCCCCGTTATGTGGGATATCCCTATCGAGACGACCCTTAAAGTGTATGATTTTGTCTTAGAGAGATGAGTGTTTCGAACATGGAACAACACAAAATTTATTGGTGAACTCATTGAACTCTCAATAAAGAATAGAGCTGGGCAACGATTCGATTCACGTTGAACATGGACTAGATCGGATTAATTGTTCGACTGCTTGAGTGGGTGTGTTCGAACAAACAATTGAAAAGGGTGGCTCTGTTCAAATTCAATTTGGTCTCGCCCAACCCATGTTCGAACAAATGGATTTCAAAGAATTTTTATGAGTTCGAACAAGTTTGAACAATTTGGCTTTTTTTTTTTTGTTGAAAATATTTTTTCTACTACTTTGCAATGAATACCGATTTGTTCACAAATTACATATCACAAATGGCAAATCCCAAGGTTTAAAGTTTTTAACTAATTAAATAAAAAACTATAATATAGATAGTTAATATTTATACTTTTGCTCACTTGAAGGGGGAAGAGTGAAGACTGAAGCGAACCCTTAACGGTTCAATATCCTCCATATGATGAGTGACTTCTCTACATAATAAAATGAAATAATGAATCATTTCATGGAAGCAAGCATCCGATCAACATAACAGTTGAATAACATAAAATAAAATAACATAACCAACATATCAATTGATTTGTTGAATCAATGTAAACATAGAACTCTTTGAAATTACATTAAAAATAACAAAATTAAAATTCAACTATCAAGTTTCGAGAGTAATACCAAAATGAAAAATCACATATTCATGCAATTGCAATCTCACCTAAGTCTCAAAATCATTATAAAACTACAGGCTCGCCTTCAATCACTATTATTTCATGTGTTATAAGCCACCTAAGATTTCCACCTGGTTCATTTTTTGGGTCAATACCTTAAAATGTGCTTCCAAAACGGATGGGCGGAGTGGATCTATAGCACATACGTCAAGGTGGACCCATAGTCACGGCCTAATCATATTGGGTGTTTTACCCACTGCATACTTTTCCGGTTAGATCTTTTAGAAATGCAGGACTTTAACCTACACCATAGCCACCTGAATGGCCCACTTAAATCATTGATCGGGCTGATGTTTGGGCCCTACAGTTAAATTAGGGTGAGTCACTTGGTGATTGGGGTGGATTTCGCTTAAATAATAAGGTGAGGCCCACTTCAACCAATCGCACCTTAAGATCGTAGATCAGGTCCAGATCTCTCTCTCTCTCTCTCTCTCTCTCTCTCTCTCTCTATATATATATATATATATATATATATATATATATATATATATATAACGAGTGGAGTCCAGTCGGTCAGTATTCGAGTCAAGAGTTCGAGTTCGAATCTAGTTAAACAGAGGACGTGTGCTCAATTCGAGATCGGTTCTAGTTATACATGGTTCGACACACTTATACTCAGCGGGATCTTCTAATAAGACAGGGATTTCCACTAATAAGACAAGAACCTTGAGCTAACTAATTTTTTAAGTGTCATAGTTAATTTTAAACTTGGCCAAGTCATTCTTAGACTTGCAATGCGTGTGGGCACTCCTATGGACCCCACCAAATGGGGGCCATGATCAACATCCTACCTATTAATAAGGTCACTTGGACTTATAAAGCTAAAACACAAATACTAACAGATCTAAAACTTTTGTGGCCTCAGGTAGTTTTAATGGCCGGCGTTCAATTTAATGGTGGGCATTCAATCACCACGGTTTCTTATGGTGTGGTCGGCTTGAGCTTTCCATGTGTTGCATTTTTTTGGGTTCATGCCGTGGGGACGGCCTAATGGATATAAAACACATAAATTATGTTGGGCCCAAAACGCCCATCACATCCACATGCCACCCCTGGGGAGTGATGTGGGCAACACCACATGATCCAACCGTTGATCTAATTGGACGAAAAATAAAGGCTGTAAAAGAGAACATGAGACTTCGAGATGAAATAATTCTAATCTGTACCAGTAATCTGAAGGGACCATTGTGGAGTGGAAATCCCTGTCACAGACTGGAATAGCCTTACTTTCCGACACGTGGACTAAACATAGACGGTCAATAAAAAAAACTGTAAAATACGTTTCGTCCTCGTCAAGCAAGTCGAAAAAAGGATAAGGAAAAGGAAAAGAAAAAGAAAAATTGAGTACTCGGGCACCACGCATGGTTGGGATCGATCCTTCTGGAACCCTTGTTCGCTCTTAAGCAAAGCTTGAGTTAAGAAGATTCCAATTCCCTTCCTCTTAGTTTGCTTGGCGGACACGGCAGTGGTATGTTGGGCCATGTGGGACTACGTGTATGCACGTGTTCTATATCCATGCCGTCCATCCATTTTACCAGTTAATTTTAGGGCAAGAAGCCAAAAATAAAGCAGCTCTAAAGCTCAAGGGACCACATCACAAGAAATAATGATGATTAAATGTCCACCATTAAAAACTTCCTGGGCCCACAGAAGTTTTGGATCAAGTTTATACTTGTGTTTTTCCTTTATCGAGAGGTTCGTGTGACCTTATCAATTAGTTGGATAAAAAATAAAAATTAGGGCTCTATGAAGGTTTAAAATGGTTGGTGTCAATGTGTTACTACGGTATGGCAGCACACTTAAGCTTTGGATTTACTTCATTTTTTAATTCATCAGCTAAAATGAGCAGGAAAAACAGATGGACAGTATGGATATAAAACATATACACCAAGGTGGGCCGCACAGTGCCCGACACATGGTGTGGGCAACACCAACTGATCAGCGTAGTCGATCTGGTAGGTCCTTTGCTCCACCATGAGGCATCATGTGTTCCATCAACGGTATCCATTCATTTTTACAACTCATTTTAGGGCATGGGCCTAAAAAAGAGGCAGATCCCATATGGACCATGTGCATAAGAAATAGCTGTGATTGAAAAGTCTGGCTAAATTGCCCAGCCACTGTTACAACCTGTGTTTTAAAGGGTGCTCGAATTTGTGAATGGGATCTTAAATTGTCCATCTCAATGTGGGGACACCAATACCAATGTTTAATCAAACAATGGTTGAATACTATTATACCCTATTTTTGGCAGGTGGAAAATGAACCAAACAGGTAGTTTCATGTGTGATTGTAGGGCATGCGAAGTGGAAAATCAAGAAGAGAAATCGGAATTACATTTAATATCGTAGAGATATAGCCATTACTCTGAGATGATGACATGTCACCATGGGAGATGAAACAGTAGAAGTAGTTCAATGGATTGGTAACAAAAATGAGTTATGAAGAAATAGAGGCGTGGGAGATCAATCGTCTAGAAGAATGAAGACGTTAGAAGGAAGAAGTCCATACAAATGAGAAGGAGCAACAGAGAAAAGGGTCAACACCAACCAAATTAAATCCAATATCTTAATTTATCATTTCCAGTCTATCTTTAGTCTATTTTATCTTTTGCATAATCTTTCTTTAGATTAAATCACATTTCACTTCGGAAGGTGAACTGTTGTACACCGCCAATTGTAATTATTTCCTTTTGTTATTTGATTTGCATTATCTAATTTTATATCAATAAGTTACTTTTCATATAAGGCAAAAGTGTAATCCATCTTTGAAGGATGAAACCCACCATCCAAATATTGCCTGATCTCATTAAAACAACCAAATGAGTGGCTGAATAGGCGACCAATTTTCACAGATTTTGTTCATATACAACCGATCACAGGATATTTGCCTATTTTCGCGCTTGGGGTCATCTTTTTTTTGTTGGAATCGAATTGTACAAATCAGTTCTGGCACACCCACACACATCAGCGCACCTACACTTTTTAATCGCACAATTAAACACATATGGCCTTATGTTTGATTGACTTGAGCAAACAAGGCCCACTGTATTCTTTTCGTGAAAACGGCTTTGTTTACCAGGTGAAATCTTTTCTATCAATGAACCAGGCAAAAATTAACGTATCAACAATTTAGGTGGGCCACAAAACATGGAACAATAGCAAGAGGAGGCGGGATTCGGTAGTGAACCCTCCTGTATTAGATCGCTGCTAGAAAAGCTACTCAATCCACCATGATGTATGCATTTTATCCATGCCGTCCATCAATTTTCCCAGCTCATTTCATGTTAAAGAAAAGAGAGAAAGATCTAGATCTCAGGTGGACCACACCACAGGAAATAGTGGTGATTGAACATCCACCGTTTAAAACTCTACAAAAGTTTTGGATATGCTCATACTTGTGTTTTCCTTCAATCGGTCTGTGTGACCTAATCAACGGGTTGGGTGGGAAACAAACATTACCGTGTCCTCAGGAAGTTTGTAATGGTGGGCGTTCAATCACCGATCTCATGTGGTGTGGTCAACCTAAGATTTAGATCTGCCTCATTTGTGGGTGCATGCACTAATATAAACTGATAAAATCGATGGACAGAGTGGATAAAACATATACATCAGGGTGGGGGGCACAGCACTGACCAGTACCGAGACCTCGGTACTGGAGGGGTCAGTAACATGTCCGAGGACGCGAACCACAGGTGTGCGGTGGGACCACCAAAGGAGGTACAAGGATTCCGGAAGCCCATCAGCGGTGTAACAAAGGAAATAATAATAATTAATAAAGAATATATAGTCAGCGAAGGAAGACCATTTTCGCTCCATCTCTGAAGAAAAGCATAGAAATAGAAGAGCCGAAGAAGCAGAAGCTCCGTTTCTGCAGAAAACCCTAGAAATAGAAGAGAGGAAGAAGAAGGAGACAAGGAATGGAGGTGGAAGTGGGGTTGGTGGGTCTCTGCATCGATGCCGCGAGCGAGAGCAGAGAAAGCGTTGAGAAATGGCGGAGGCAGCGCCGGACCCTTGAGCGACTGCCCACTCAACTCGCACAAGCGCTTCTCCAACGTCTCCTCCGGCGCGGCCTCGTTACTCCTTCCTTGCTCAAGTACTCTCTCTCTCTCTCTCTCTCTCTCTCTCTCTCTCTCGATCCGTGAAATGGTGGATTCTTGGTGGAATTTGATGCTTTTGTGTAAACGTTAACCCTAAATTTTCTTGTTTTCTAAATTGGAGGAATTGGATATATTTATATTGTTAGGGTTTGGAAATTGATGTTATATCCAGTCGCTGGACCTTGTGCTCGTCGTGTTCGTTATTTGTTGATCTGGACCGTACATCTGGTGGGTTGGGCCATCACTGATGATTTGTTATTTTTCCTATCATTTTCAATTATATGATCTTTATTATCTGATTGCTGGGTCTGGAAATGGATGGTAGCATTTGCAACAGCCTGCATTGGAAATTTAAACGATCACACTCAAATTTCTCTGTGTTGCCCAATTTCTCTGCAACAGCCACGGGATATAATCTCTTGAAGACTTTTCATTATTTGCGATAGAGAAATTGTAAGGTCCGGATGCATCAGAAGGTAAATAGTGTCTGGTGCATCGATTCGGGTAAATTGTGTGTGCTTGGGTGATCCAAACCGTTGATCTGATGGGTCTCATCAATGCTTCTAAAATCCCCCAAGTTGGAATTCTAACCATTTGCTCAGCGGCCTAACAATAGGCAGTTAAGATAAAAAATAAAATAAAATAAATACAGCGGTAGTCTAGAAAATGGCCAGAGTCTGGATGACCTGAATCTTAAGGTTAGGAATATTTTAATGGTGTCTATTGCATTAGGTATCAGGTCAATGGTTCTCATCACCTAACCAAACCGCCACTTGTTCCAAGCGGACACATTGGAGCACTATTTCGTGGGATCCACAATCTCTGTTTGTTTAACAGATCAAACAAATTTGGGCAGAGAGAGCAACCATCTTTTTTTTTTTTTTTTTTCTTTTTTTTCTTTTTTTTTTTCCCTTTCTCTTTGAGCAAATAACTAAAAATGCTAACTGTTCATTCGAGTCCCATCCTGCCTGCTGTGATTATTGATCTGAATGAGAATGAGTTAGAGCTCTCATGATACAATTTGCCTCTTGCAGAGTGTTCCAGTGCTGTATAGAGGAGATTGATTTGAAGGGTGAAAGCTTTGTGGATGCACAATGGATGGCATATTTAGGCGCTTTTTGCTACCTTCGTACTCTAAATATTGCGGGTTGCAAATCTATCGATAGTTTTGCTCTTTGGTCCGTTAGAGGTATTCACTTTTGCTGTGTAACATTGCCTAGATGTCATATCTTCATTTCTGGAATTAAGTAGCACTTTTAGGCCATGTTTGGCAGACACCTGAAAATGAGTCCGTCTCATTTTAGTTAAAAGTAATTATGTATTAGATCATCCATTATACTGTTAACATGAGCTCATTATGTATTAGAGATCAATATCTCTAATACACAATTATTCTCATCTAAATAAAATGAGATGAACTCATTTTTAGGCCTGTACCGAACAGGGCCTTAGATTATTTGTGGAAAATAAGCTTCAAGTTTCTCGTAAAAAAAAGTTTCAAGTTTTCCTCTGATGAAATGATATTTATCATTTTGGGTATTATATCATGCTTGGCTGAATGAAATGGAAGTTTTGTTCTGTCAAGCGAGCATACAGGTGGGACCTGCCTTTTGGAGATCCCAACTGCTGGTGATCCATTGTGGTTGGTCCATTCCTAAAAGGATAGACTAGGTAGTCTCTGACAGATGATTTAAGTTCCTGATCTTTTTCCTATCAACATTTGAGCTGCCTGAATTGTGGCCTGCAAGTGAACAGGTTAGCCATTCGCCCACGTTCATTAACTATCCATGGCCACTGGTCTGATGCTAATGTCTTCTGGTGGGTAGTTTTTCCTAACATGACCAGTAAATGATAGAAACAACCAGATGGGCAGCTTCAATTATGGAACTGTAGGCCACAAGGATAGTTGTTAACTGTGCTAGAAATGCCATTTAGCTCGGCTGAATGTTGTATAATTCATCTTCTTAGTTGGGCTACTTTTCACATGTACCCTTTGCCAATATAATTAGATTGGATCATGGTACATAAATTTCTGTTTGGTGTATTTCTGGGGAAAAGAAAAAGATTCCCATTTATTCAATGACTTAATTTTGTGCATCTTAATAGAAAAAATTTCAGCGCTAAAAAAAAAGTGTTCGTCTTAACCCCCCCCCCCCCCCCCCCCCCCCTGCGCGTTTTTATATACGTGTGGTCTTGAGAATGAATAAATGATCGCATGTTATTGTATGCAGATGCAGAACTGTGTTAGGATTCAGAGTTTATGGTCGCATGATGTTAAGTATAGAGGTGCTTATTTATTGCTTTTATGTTTCATCATTTCAGGAATGACGAGTTTACAAGAGCTGGATCTGTCAAGGTGCTCAAAGATCACTGATGCTGGCATTGAGCATCTCTTATCCATTCGAAATTTGAAGAAACTGTGGATTTCAGAGACTGGCCTGACCACAGTTGCAGTCAAGCGCCTCTCCTCTCTTAGAAAACTCTGCGTATTGGATTTGGGGGGGTTGCCTGTCACAGATCTGGAAATCTGTTCATTGCAGGTATTCAGTTTTCTATCTCTTGATTAGGGGTGCAATTCGGGCAGGTTGGTTGTGTTTAGGGTCAACCCAAGCCTGAACTACCTCAAGAGGACCCAACCTGCAACCCGACCCGAATTCCAACCAGAGGTGCCCAACCTGATCCTAACCTGCATTTTTCTATACTCCTAAACTGTCCCAACCTGTCCCAAACAAACCAGAGCTAAATACATGTGATTATTCCCAACCCGACCCGTCCCGACCCGACCCGAATTTTCTCAACCTGAACCCAACCCGATTTCAAATCGGATTGGAGTTTTCCAACCCTAACATGCCCAGGGACTCTGACAAGTGACAACCCAACCCAAAGTCGGGTTGGGTACTGAACCCAAGTTGCAGCCCTACTCTTGATTTACTTCTCTCCCACTGTTCTCCCAAGGCCTCGTTTCATTTGCCTTTTTTCTTGTCTTAATGTTTCTCTTTACTTGTGTGTTTTTGTCTAGGAATCCTTCAATATGAATTTTTTGTAGGTTTTTACTTCTCTAGGAAGTGGAATACCTCTCTTCCTTTTGTTTCTTTACTGAGGCTAGATTGGATGTAATTGATGATTGATTGTCTTTTATCCATTCTAATTTCAAGTTGCATTCTTGAAGCTGACCACCTTGACTTCTTTAACTGTTTTATTTCTAGGTACTGAAAAAACTGGAGTACTTGGATTTGTGGGGAAGTAAAATTTCCAACAAGGGAGCTGCCGTTCTTGCATCATTCCCCAACCTGAGTTTTCTGAATCTTGCTAGGACTGATGTCACTAAGTTACCGAATCTGCCCTCTCTTAACTGCTTAAACATGAGTAGGTGCACGATACAATCAATATTTGAGGGAGATGATGAAGTTAGAGCTCATCTTACAAAGCTGATTGTCGCTAGAGCTACGTTTGTAGATGTGCGTGAAGCCTTCTCTTATCTGGATGCAAGACATCTGTCTTTCCTCGATATATCTGGCTCCCCTATTCAAGATTTCTGTTTTTTAGCAAACATGGACAGACTGGAACATTTGGATCTCAGTTTTAGCAGAATGGCAGACAATCTAATCGAATCGGTGGCAAGCATAGGAGCGAGTTTGAGAGATTTAAATCTCGACAATACAAGAGTCAGTTCTGGGGGGATAGCTATTTTAGCAGGAAATGTTCCGAATCTTGAGATTCTATCCTTATCCCATACAGCTGTTGACGACACTGCTCTCTCATATATCAGCATGATGCCTTCTTTAATGACAATCAATTTGAGCAACACAATTATTAAAGGTATAATCTCCACCAAAGATTGCATTTTACACGTACAGACTTTTTAAGATAATTTATTTACTGTTGTAAATGCTGGAATGCCAGGTTATATCTATCAGGCAGGGCACAGTCCAGATAGGTTTCTCTCACTTACTGCACTCCACAATCTCGATCATTTGGAGAGCTTGGATTTGGATGACACCCAAGTTAGAGATGAGGAGTTGCATCCTCTATTCGTTCTCAGAGAGTTGAGCCATTTATCTCTCAACAGCAATTTTCTGTCAGACATCACCTTGCATGCTTTGTCATCTCTCCCAAAGTTAAAGTCTCTAGGATTTCGAGGTGCTGTTTTGACCAATGCTGGACTCCATTCGTTTCAGCCACCGGCAATGCTGCAGAAGCTGGACCTGAGTGAATGTTGGCGTTTATCTGCTGATGCGATTTCGGTGTTTTGTAAGAACCATCCTCAACTTGATGTGAGGCATGAACATTTTCGGATGTCCTCAGTGTCTCAAAACATGGGTGATAGTCCATCCCCATCGCGGGGACGGCCACTGCAATCCACCTGAAAAGGGGGCAAATCATTGTGCACCCCAAATAGGTTAATCCCATAAAGAGAATTTCATGGGTAAGATATTCAAGGTGATTTTTATTTTTTATTTTTTAAAGATGTTGCAAACATCCACTACTATTATCTTATTTATTGTCTAAAAATATTTTTGAAACAGATGAAATGATAAAGTACAGCAGGGATGAATTGCTCGAGTTGCAGTTTACACCTTGGCAAGATCCATCTATTCTGGGTACGGGTATTGTGCTGCCGATGATGCTGTTGAATGAGTAAAGGCATTCGGTTCCACTCGTCATGTTTAGTAGGTATTAGCATGCACTGTATTGATCGTTGTGATACACTCCGATAAATCAGTTCGGTTTTGTAACATAAATTCAAGGGCTCTTGCTTTATTTTTTGAGATGGTTCGTGAGGTTAGAAAATGGCAGGAAAGGTGAAAATGACTGGGAAAAATCCAATGCTAACCCTACTTAAAACGCATTATTTCATGTGTCAATGTGGCAGCTCGGTCACCGTGAAGATGGAAACAGGAGCTCGCTGGACTGATTTTGGGTTCTGTTGGCCAGTCAGCTGACCAGTCGGTCGACCATCGATGGGCTGGAAAACAGACAGTTATTAAAAGAGAAGGCCAAGTTACAGAAGAATCGGATCATCTGATCACTGTACTAGGTGTGCTATTCACCCACTAGCACATGGAATTTGTATTTCACCCAACGGACAGTCCAGATCGATCAATTGGCCTGTCCAAGTGTTTCAATGAAACTAGGAGCTAGCACTATAACTTGTAGTACTCTAGGATCACTTGAATCAATTATCATACAGACATGAACTATGCTTCTTAGAAGCCGGCCCCTTTTGTTAAAACTAAAGTAACAACAACGGCTTTCTTGGCTTTAATGACAGCCGTCCAACTTCCCTACTATAAATTGGAGGGTTTTTAGAGGCCATTATCCAAGAAGTGAGAGCTTCTCATCTTGTTGCGAGAGAGAGAGAGAGAGAGAGGGAGGGAGAGAGGAGTCTGGCAAACAACAAAAGAGTGATGTTCTTCAACTTTGGTTTTGATGCTCTCTCTTCTTCTTATCATTTCCATGGCTGAGGCCAGATTCTTTCAAAGTAAGTTTAGGCTTCTTTTTGTAAATTAGAGGTTTGCTACTCTCAAGTGCACCTTTTCCCACACGCTTTTTCTTGGCCAACCTCGCATATTAGGACATCTAAGTGGTGCGCAATTAAGGTGACCTTTAAAAAAAAAAAAAAAAAACCAGGCTAGTCCACTCATTGGGTGGGCCGCCCTTGTTTAAAAGAAATGGTTAAGCAAAACTCGCCATGATATTTAAATGTGCATATGTGGCCCACCCAATGTGTGGACTGACTTCTGATTGTGCCATCTTCATGGTGGAGCACACCCTATGCAATGTTAGATTTGTTATACGTGTGCCTGCAGGCGGCGCAAAGTGCATGTGGGCAACCAAAATCTCAATAGTTCTTTAAATTCAAATTTGAAAATGACATGGTAGTGGAAGTTTGCCTTCGTCCATCCATCAAGATTGGATCATTAAATGGCAAGCGGGCCACCATTTCGAAGTTGTACGAGATGGTGCAAGTGGGGCTCAATATTCATTCCCCCACTGTGAACTTCCACTGCAGGAATGAATATCACACAAGATCATTCCCTAGCAAATTTGAGCTAATCTTGTAAGCTTCATTAATTTAGTTCTTGCATTTTTATGTTCTGTTAAGTAATGCCATTTATTTTGCTTTGATCATGTAATAAAGCAGAGATTGGAAAGGCTGCAAACACCACACCAGTGTGCAAATCGGTGTTTGGATTCCGGTCAGGCGACACGTGCTTTGGGGTCACACAATTGTTCAACCTGACCACTGATTTCTTCATCTCTCTCAATCCCAACCTTGTTTGTGATAAGATCTTTGTGGGTTAATGGCTTTGTGTTGATGGGTCAGTTTGAGCTGACCACCTTCTCCACTTTCAAGTATATATCTCAATTTTTTTACCTATTCATGTACGAATAATGGAGATAATTCAAAAACTCTCCAAATCAAATTAAGGTATAGTATGCCATTTCTTGTGTGATTTTCTGTGTTACGCAATGTTGCTATTAATTGAAAGTTCTTAAGCTCTCTCTCTCTGAAGGATTTCTTTTCATGTGCTTGCCATGTTAGACTAGACCCTAGTCAAGTTGGGGCTCACCTGACTCAGGGCTGAATCGGACCGACTCACCTGATGAGTTGGGGGGGGGGGGGGGGGGGGGGGGGGGGGGGGGGGGGGGGTGGGAGGGGGGGGGGGGGGGGGGGGGGGGGGGGGGGGGGGAGTGGTAGCCATAATTCTGGAAGGAGGGAGAATTTCTTAAAAAAAAGAAAAGGTGAATGCTGTTACTCATGCCAGACGATTGTACACCACCTCTACTAGAGTCTTGAATTTATGAAAGTGGGGCAAGTGGTTCAAATGTCTAGTAATCCAAACGGTAGATTATCTATGCCCCACTGCGGCCGGAAGTTACACCCTACGGCAATTTCTGTTTCTACTGATGGGCATTGTTGTTCAGTGAACTAAACCATTGATTTCATAGGCCCAGTTGTGGATGGACAGTTAATCGAAAATATACCAGAGATAATTTTGTTAACACTTAATAGGGGACCATCAAATACGAACACTGCCAACAAAACGGCAATATTCTATTGCTGGGAATCTAATTTGGG